>BQKN01065172.1:2169-44803 GCA_022839385.1 Asparagus kiusianus
TCGCGAAATAAAAGAAAAAAACCAAGAAATCCCCCCCAAAACCCCCGTTCTCTCTCTCTCGATCTCTCTCATCAAAAAATCGCCACCTTGCGCCTTCTCTGATCGGAGTTCGCCGCTGCCGTCGAGATCACCTGAAGTTCGTCGCCGCCGTCGAGCCTGCAGTGCGCCTTCTCTGAACTAGGGTTTTTTGAACTCGCCGCTACCGTCGGAGTTCGCTGCCTCCGCCAACGTGTTGTAACATCTGACCCGAAATCAACCCGTTCTCCCAAAGACTCCCAGAAGCCCGCGACTATTTTCTTGAGACCCAAGAGAATCAAAATTATACAAAGGGGGAAAAGAAAAAAGAAAAAAGAAAAACTCCAAACTCCCATCACCCATCTCCTTCTTCAACCTTCATCAATGGCGGATCGCAACTGGATGCACGAGAACAACGGAGGGTAAATCTCCATATCATCATCATCATCTTCTTCTTCTTTCCCTAAATTTTTGAGATTTTTAGCCCTAATTTCTTCCCCATTTTTTCGATTTTCAGTACTTGTGTTGCGATTGCTGGATTGGATTACTGCGTGGTGGTGGCCGATACGAGGTTGTCGGTTGGATACAGCATTTACACCCGTAATTACTCGAAGATTTGCCAACTGTGAGGATCTTCTCTTAACTTGCTCTTGTTCTATTGTTTGCCCTAGAGTGAAATTTCTGTAGTATGAAATCTAGAGTTTTGGCTGTTTTGATTAATTTTTGATGATGGTGGATTAGGGTTGGGTTAGGGCTTAGGAGTTAGGGGAGTGCTTTGTGCTCTGATGTTTGTTTCGCTGTGTTCTAACCCTAACCCATTTTATTTTATGTCTTACTGAATTTTACATAAAAAATGTTCTCAGAAATGAAGTTATCTCAGAAAGTATTGATAATTATCCAAATTTAAGGGTGTCTTTGGGATGTGTATTTATCTCTTTTGATATGAAATTTAGGAGCTAGTTTAAGTGATTTGCCATCTCTCACGATAAATCCAACATATGTTTCTTGTGAATTTCTCTAGATGACTCAGATATTTTAACTTCAGTTGAATGAGCCATCTCCTTGTTATCTTTGGCCCCCCCTCTTGTTTGGTTCACACTGTTGTATGTACTGAAGACTAATTAGTAGGAAACGTTCATCTGGCTCATTAATGCAGAGCTCAATTTTCTGCAAGAATTATGAACATTAGCTCTAAACAATGACTCCGACCATCTAAAATAAAAAGTGAAATGCTCATAAAAATTGAAGTAAACAAGACTTGTTGGCAAGATTGTAATGGTGTGTAAATTAAGATACATAACGAGACTAAAATACCGTGCAGACCAACAACAATTAACGCATCGAAACCGAATACATCACAAAGAATGACCTTGACAAGAAATAAATGATCATTAGCCCTGAAGAACGACCTTGACCATCTCAAAATGAAAGTGTAGCCATAAAAAATTGAAGCAAACTAGATCCCGTCATATTGAAGAAACACAAAAAGTAAATACATGTACACGTTCACCCTTCCTCTAATTAATTTTGTATATTATCCTTACATCTCGTTCTTAGTGATGAAATAGACTTTTAGCTAAAGGAATAACTAGGGGTGGCAATTTATGACCCGACCCATCAGCCCGATCCGACCCGACCTGTTTATAATAGGTATGGATATGAGTCGGGTTATAAACCGGTCAACCCAAATTTACCAATTTATTAAATTGGTCAATTCGGGTTGACCCGACTGACCCGTATAACACAAACACCGACCCAACTAAAAACTGGAATCATTGACCGCAACTTCCCCCATTGAAATCACCGACCTCGTCGAAAAGCACTACTCCTTTCTCGAATCCAGCCCCTCCACCCCCCAACGATCCAAAATCATCGCCTCCGCCAACGTTAGTGCGACCTCTAGGGTTCTGTTTGGTTCTCCGATGATTGGGTTCATCGATCAAATCGCTGGTTCGAGCGGCAAGCAGTGACGATTGAAGAGAGGTGACGACGAGTGACGGTGAACAAGCGGAGGAAAGCGGCGAGCGACGGCGAAGCAGCATGCAGCGCAGATTGTGGCGATTTAGGGTTTCAACAGAAAGACGCCGATCTCGGAGTTGCTTGATTGAAGACTGCTTGTTTCCAAAATGTTGTCAAGTAATGATTCTCAGTCAAATGCTAATTGGTATGATGGTTGGTTGTATTTTGTATGCGTAGATTCCAGTATAAGATCCTGCATAATGGAATTTATTATGGTGAGACTTATAATAGTTATAATTTTGTTGTCTTTTTCTTTTTAATGCATTTCTTATTTTCCACTAGGATATAAGGGTTCTATTTTTTATTTGCAGAACAAAGTAGGTTTCTGTAGAAATTTTTCGCATCGTTCAATATCTCTGTTGTTGAATATATCATCTTGTGAATTCCACTTTGGTCGTAGCTTTCCAAATTCGTGTTGGTCCTTGCCTGTGTGCTTGTTATCTCCGGCGGCAAATTTGTTGTTCGTTTTCTTGGTTGCTGTAAACGTTGCGGCCATCATTTGTATTATGTTCGATGATTTTGAAAGTTCAGATTTAAGTAATAAAACAGAGAACATTAATAGAGTCTCAAACTTTTGGTACATCAATGCTTCCCAGATCTTATCAAGCTCTGGATGAATACGTATTAGTAGTTATTAAACGGGTCGGGTCGGGTAACTCGTTAAATAAACGGGTCGGATTGCATTGACCCATTTAGTAAATGAGTCGAGTCGGGTCACATTTATATGGTTCGGGTCAACTATGACCCGACCTGACATGACCCGACCCGATCCGACCCAACCCGTTTGCTACCCTTAAGAATAACCGGTCTAGTTAACCAAACCTGGAAAAGCTTACTTGAAAGGCAAGAAACATGTGTATAATGGTATTGAGTTAAGGATATGAATATAATTTATTGCTGTGCATCAGAGAGCTCAGACTGCCATGGCTAGCAGATGTCATTTCTTCCAATTTTGTTATTTATTTATTTTTTCCTTCAACGAAACAGTTTTATTCTATTCACCATATGAGAAGTAAGCATACATAAACTAAAATAAAATAAAACTGGGCTAGAGAGCCTAAAGTCAAAGCTCACATATTGATCATCAAAACTTAAAAAAAAAAACTTAACATTTACAGAGAATTAACCTAGAAAGTGTCAAAATCTAGGATGGGATTACTACTAGCAATGAGACTACAACTTTGATTTTCTTTATAATTTGCTCCTCTGTGCTGATTTTTTGCTGAAAGATGCGGTAGTTTCGCTGCAGCCAAACATTGTAACTAGCAATACCTAATGCAGTTCTTCTAACTTTGGTGCGGTTATTCTTTTCAACCAATTGAGTAGAGAACCAATAAATTAATGTGCTCCAATGGCAAGTTTGTCGCACGTCGTGCGGAAGCGTGCTCCCGAACCAAACGAGTTGGTGAGCGATGAGAGAAGAACCAAACACGAGTGCAATTCCCAAAATAACGACCAAAATCTCACACATACAAAGAGATTTACGTAGTTCAGCAAATTGCCTACGTCCACGGGGAGAGGATGGGGAGATTTTACTATATGGAGGAGAAATAATGGGCTACAATCTCTCAAACAACTCTTAAAATAACCCAACCAATGATCTCACACTCCCTCACAATAATCTCCCTCTCAAAGTGCTCAAAAGAATGAAATTTCTCTGATTATCTCTTCTCCTAAACCCTAGAAAGACGTGTTTCTATTTATAACAAAAAATAATCTAAAATAGGTTGGGATTCAGAAAATGTGTCTGCCACACCTGGGTGTGGCACGCACCACACCCCTAAATTGTGGCAGATAGCTTCTACCAGACCGGGGTATGGTGTGGCACGCACCACACCCCTGAATTGTAGCAGACAGCTTATGCCACACCCAATTGTGGCACACAGCACACCCATATTGCTGAGTTTTCATGTTTTTCAACACTTTGAATAATTCGACGCCGTTTTCTACAATTCTCCACCTCGGTGAAGTGTTCACAAAACTGAGCCGACACCAACATGAGAACCAATGCGTCGTCTCGCTAAATCCGGCTGCACCAATGTGGTTGCCTACATACCCCCTCTCCTAAGGGATCAAGCCACCTGTAATTCATCCAAATGGCCTCGAAAGGTCTAAACAATCACGAATTTGTAATAAATTTCTATAATAATCGAACTTATTGCTCGGAACCACATTCGTGAGCAAATCCGCTGGATTATCTTTTGTGATAATCTTCATAAGCTCTGCATCCCCATCTTTAAGAACATCTCGAACGAAGTGATAACAAACGTCAATGTTCTTTGTCCGTGCATGAAAAACCTTATTCTTCGCCAAATAAATAGCACTCATGCTATCACAATAAATAGTGACGGATTGCTGCAAAACACCAAGATCCTCTAAAAGTCCTCGAAGCTAAATCGCCTCCTTAACAGCCTCCATTATCACCATATACTCTTCTTCCGTCATCGACAAAGCCACCATAGACTACAAGGTGTATCTCCAACATGCCGGCATACGGGTCAAAGTGAACACATACCCCGTCGTTAATCGGCATTTATCCAAATCTCCAACGTAGTCCGAATCTACATATCCAATACATAGCTGCTCACCACTAGTGTTCTGCTCAAAAACCAAACCAACGTTGAGAGTACCTCAAAATCCATCTCACCACATCCTAATGACCTAGACCCGGGTCATACATATATCTCAAAACCATGCTCACTACCTATGATAAATCTAGCCTCATACAAACCATGGTGTACATCAAACTTCCCACTACGCTCACATATGGAGTCTTCGACATTAACTCTCTATCTTCAACTATCTTTGGTGAAAGGTCAGCTAAAAACTTAAAATGGACTCCCAATGGTATACTAACTGGCTTCGTCTCCAGACTCACATTAAATCGTTATAGCACCTTCTTCAAATAAGCCGCCCGTGTCAAACAAATTTTGTCCCTATCTCTGTCTCTACCGATCTCTATCCCTAAAATGCGTGTCGGTCTGTTCCGTCCCGTGCTAGCGCGGGTCCGTCGCTTTTGCCGAACTTGTATGTTTCCTAACTTTTTCAAGACTTGTAGTTTCTCCCGTTTCGCGTAATTGATCATCTTGTTGACTTGTACGCTTCGTTGCGGGACTGACCGTCGAACGCCCGTTGGTTGACGTGCGCGTGTTGATCGATGTGTACGAATTGATTGATGCGCGCATGTTGATTGATACGCGTGAGCTAATTAACGAGTGCGTGTTGACCAACACGCACGAATGGATTGACGTGCGCGTGTTGACCGACATGCGCGAGCTAATTGACTCGCGCGTGTTGACCGACGCACGCAAGCTGATTGACGAGCGCACGGTGACCGACGCACACGAACTGATTGACGCGCACGTGTTAACCGACGCCCGCGAGCTAACTATTGAGCGTGTAGGCCACTCGGTTTGCCGTTTTTCTTCAAGCGCTTGTCGGCATTAAATAGTCCTTTTAGACTCGAATAACGATGTTCATCGTCTTTTCTCCATCTCGAGCTGTGTACGAACACCCATAAGCATTTTTAGACGCCTACATATACCCCCTCCAAAGTATTTCAGACTCATTCTTTTATAGAGGAGTCTGGAATGCTTTGGATAAGATAGGTCATCTCCTCAATTTCATAGAGGGACCTGTCAACTGCTTCAATTCTTGACTTCTTCAGCCTTTAGCCTATCCAGTGTTTTGTTGAATAGATAAAGTTCTTTTGGCGCTGCATTTATCGTCTGTCCGTTATCAAAATCTTGAACTGAAGTTGATGCGTAAGTTTCTGAATTTAGCTCGTGTCATTGAGTTGACTTTGAACTAATCATCTTCGTCAGAAATTCATATCTAAATCCGATTAAACTCCTTGAAATCATCATTTGCTTTAGTTTGTCGAGATTGCTGATGTGTTGACCGGCATCGATCTTTACTATAATGCGTTGACCAGCGTTAACATAGTTTATACTCATACGTTTGCTGGAGTCTATATAGTTTAAGCTCTTAAGGTATTAGAGCGTGGCGATCCTAAATTTTAGGCTGCAGGACCAACTATTAAAGTTATTTCGTCTGCAGATATGGATCTTATCCCGAAGTCATTGGATGCTCAAGTCACGAGATCAACTAATGAAGCTGATACGTCAATGACTCGCATTTATAGAATTTTTGGTAAATTCTCAGCCATCAACGGGTTTGATTAGCTTTTATCGACTACCGTTTGAGTCGGGCTAGTATGCAGATTATTTAAATCCGTTCTGCACGTGACATTATGCTAAAAGAGTGAACTCTTTTAGTGCTACGACATTGAATACGTAAACTTCGTCTTTCTCACGGGAATAGACTACCCGACAACGTGTGTTAGACGCTGACTCAGGATTTTTTGGCAATCCTCAGCCATCAACGGATTTGACGTGCTTTTACCGATTACCGTTTGAATCGAGCTTGCTTGCGGATTATTTAAGTCCGTTCCGCATGTGACGTTGTGCTAATAGAGTTAACTCTCTTAGTGCTACGACATTGAATACGTAGACTTTATCTTTCTCACGGGAATAGACTACCCGGTAACGCGTGTTAGACGCTGACTCAGGATTTTTGGCAAATCCTCAGCCTTCAACGGATTTGACTTGCCTTTACCGATAACCATTTGAATCGGGCTTGCATCGGATTGTTTAAGTCTGTTCCGCATGTGACGTTGTGCTAAGAGAGTTAACTCTCTTAGTGCTACGATATTGAATACGTAGGCTTTATTTTTCTTATGGGAATAGACTACCCGACAACGCGTGTTAGGTACTGATTTATCCCTACTTAGGCTTTAGGATAAAAGTCCACAGATTTGGATTCTGGTGTCTTCTTCAATCGGTGAAAGACTAAACCGGCAATGCGAATTAGGCATTGACTTATCCCTCCTTAGGCTTCGGGATGAAATTTCCCGTGTGTGTGAAGCACGGATTTTGGCGTTATGAATAACAACCTGTCATAATATCAAATATGTGAGTTTTTGTTCTTTTTACGGTTAAGAACTAACCGGCAACGCGTGTTAGACATTGACTTATCCCTGCTTAGGATTTGGGATAAAATTCCTCATGCATAAAAGACATGGATTTTTGTTGCTATGATACTGAATACGTAGACTCGGTCATTTTTACGGGAACGAACCACCCAACAACACGGGTTAAA
This sequence comes from Asparagus kiusianus, assembly GCA_022839385.1. Taxonomy (NCBI): domain Eukaryota; kingdom Viridiplantae; phylum Streptophyta; class Magnoliopsida; order Asparagales; family Asparagaceae; genus Asparagus; species Asparagus kiusianus. The sequence continues at coordinate 9,364 of BQKN01065172.1, forward strand.
CGCTGACTTATCCCTACTTAGGCTTCGGGATGAAATGCCCGAGACTGGATTCTGGTGTCTTCTTTAATCGGTGAAAGACTAAATCAGCAATGTGTGTTAGGCGTTGACTTATCCCTACTTAGGCTTCGAGATAAAATTCCCCAGACTTGAATTCTATTGTCTTTTTTAATCGGTGAAAGACTAAACCGGTAATGCGTGTTAGGCGTTGACTTATCCCTACTTAGGCTTTGGGATAAAATTCTCCAGACTTGAATCTGGTGTCTTTTTTAATCGGTGAAAAACTAAACCGGTAACGCGTATTAGGCGTTGACTTATCCCTACTTAGGTTTCAGGATAAAATTCCCCATCCGTGAACACGGATTATAGAGTTGAAGGATGGTGTCTTCTCTTGGGGCAAAGACAAACCCGAAATGGGAGAGGAAGAATTTTATATTCTATCTCCTAAAAACCGAACAGGAATAATTTTATATTCTATCTCCAGTTAAAAAGGAGACTCGAAGTGGGATCTCCACCTCGAGAATCTGAAGAGTGAAACTAAGAGTAGGATCCCCACTTCAAGAATCGAAACGAATCAGATAATCCTAACTGTCGGAAGGTTTGATTATCAAACTAAAGGTGAGTTTCTCATTTTATCGAGGATGAATTATAATTTTGGCCCTAACTGTAGGAAGGTTTGACCAAGCGGGAGTTTGAGGTGATCCTAACTGTAAGAAGGTTTGATCACTCAATTTGAAAGTGTACCTCTCGTTCATTGGAGGAATCGAAAGGAGATTTTGGATTTGGCCCTAACTGTAGGAAGGTTTGACCGAGTGGGAGGTTTGAGACGATTCTAACTGTAGGAAAGTTTGATCGCTCAATTTGTGGACCTCTCGTTCATTAGAGGAATCGAGAGGGGATTTTGGTTGTGATCCTAACTGTAAGAAGGTTTGACCAGGTAAGCAGTGGGAGTGGGAGTACAAATCTCAGAGGGAGTGTTAACTTGTACCTATTACTCAATGGGGATTCTTGGTGTCAAGTGATAAGAACTTAACACGAAGGGGTTTGACAATTCGTCAAGGATTAAGACATTAAAATTCTGAGTACCATGTTCGGACTCTAACAATAAGGATGTTGAGTGCACAGATACATCGAAAGTTTAAATAAATTTAATAGAAAGGAATTTTGGTGGTCTCACGGTCAATTAGTCTGATCGGTGGGGGATTTTGTGAGGGAAGATTGATCCAACGAAGTGATCGAATCTCGTCTCAGCAAAAGAGTGTTCGGCAATCACAGTGAGGGTTTAGTGTTTATCACTTTGTTCGTAATAATCGGGTTATCCCTAAGAAAATTACATATAACATTCTTCCGGGAACTCCCCGTTACATGAATCATCCACCCATATTCCCAAGGTCTAACATTGTACTTAGTTGGATGACCGGGTTATCCTTAAGAATACCAAGCATGACACTCTCTAGGAACTTCCCATTAAAGAAAGAAAACAGTTTAGACTCATATACCTATTGGAGTATTGAGAAGCAGTTTATACTCGTATACTCTTCGGAGTGTAGGAAGGAGCAGTTTATACTCTTATACTTGTCGGAGTCTTACCATTCTCATTCGGCTTATCCCAGCGTTATGACGCCGGCTTCAACCAAGATTTGGATACTATTTTTGAGAGCAAAGCAATCCTTGGTGGGATGAAGGACCCTCCTGTGGTACGCATAGTATTTTAGATCTGCAGTGTTGTCAGCTTCCTCCTGATTTGTTATAGGTGGTAGCTTGATCGTGTTGTTTTCAAGGAGGGATTCGAAGATGGCTGGAACGTCTTCGTCCTTGAAGGAGTACTCTTTTTGGATCCTCGAACCCAAAGTCTTCTGCTGTCTTCAGGGTTGTTGTTACGACGTCTGATTAGCATCAACAGCTACTGCAGATGCTTTTCTTTTACCACGGGAGGCGAAATTTGATTTTGGAGGGTTAGCCGTCAGTTGGCTTCTCTCGGCTTGCTTCCTTCTGAGGAAGCGTTCGGCACGCTCTCCGTGCACCTTCAACTCTTTCCAGTTGTTGGACGGTGCTACTCCCATAACTTTCAACACGTCCAAAGAGAGGTTGTTGTGACAGGTTTAGAGGATGAAGTCCTCTGTGAACGGATCTCTATAGTTCATCGCCTTATTCCAGATACGCTTGACGAAGTCGTCGACCGTCTCGTCGTCTTCTTGCTTCTCATCGAAGAGTGTCCTGATTGACACCTTGACATCATCGTCAAAGAAGTGAGTGAGAAACAGGTTCTCCTGGTCGTCCCAGATGTTGATGCTTCCAGACTTGAGACGGCGGTACCAATCGAAGGCGGACCCGCGAAGAGTGGCAACGAATGACCGAACCATCAATGCTTCATTTTCGGAGATCGCTCCTAAGTGAGACTTGAAGTAGATCAGATGTTGAGTGGGCGATCCCTTCCCATCAAACGGTGTGAAGTTGATCAAGTTGAACTTCACTGGATACAGTATTGAATCCTACTCTCTCGAGTATGGATACAGGATATCGGTCCTCTTTATCTCTCGAGTAGACATCAGAGCGTTGACTTTGCTCTTGAGATCTTTTATCTTCTCATCCTCGCTCGTATCGGGCCTCAGACGATTTTAAAGAGGAATAACGCGGCCACCCTCGGCATTGTCATCTTTGGTGAAACCACCCTCAGCGTTGTTATCTTTAGTAGGGCCACCCCAGCGTTTTAGTCAATGGGAGGATCATCCGCATTGATGTGTTCATCCACATCTGAATCGCTATTTGCTTGGTTAGCAACGTTGCGACGATTGGATTCACCAAGTTGATTCGACAAAGCTCGGATTTGTTGGTCATGCTCTTCCTTCATCCGCTACATAGTCATTTCCATTTCAATCTTGAATGCCTCTTTTTGTTTGGTTAGAGAATCCTCAAGAATTTTGGCGATTTGTTCAGTGTTGATCATGAACACCTCACGGGGTTCCCCTGGGCTGGATACTATATTGTTCGAAGCGACTGCAAAGTTGGCATCTAATGCTTTATCATCCGAGGATAATCCCCTCTGTATCCCCTGATAATCTCTTTCTCTAACGGTTCCTGATCGCAATCAGGTTAGACGATGAAATATGAGTGGATCAGAATTAGAAGGTCGAGTCGACTTTCCCCTCCCAGCCATATTAACTGTGACTGCGGGTTGTTCAGGTCCGACCGCTTCCAGCTGGAGTCGAGACATCAGTCAAGCTATTCCCGAATTAACTCTTGTTCCTAGAGAAAAATCGGGGCTAGAACCACTTGAAACAATCGGGGACTTTCCCTTATTGACCATATTGATGGTAACTTCTGGGAATTCGTCATCTCGAATAGACGATCGTTTCTTGCAGAAACGCTTTGGTTTGGACTTGGTCATTTCGTTGGAGATCCTCTTGAATACTGAGACCCTCTGTGGAGCGGTATTGAGGTAGCTACACGCTGATAAGACTACCATGATTAGCTCGGTGTACGGGCAGTGAGACTTCGATTCTCGGGTACTTCTCTTCCGAGACTTGTTCGTACCCCCAACCTGATAGTACAACTCATCGGTCTGATGACCGGAGTAACCTATCGTGCGTTGACATGACTTCCCAGGTATAACGTTATCATCGTCAGATGAATACGCTTCCTTCAGGGGATTTGCCGTCTTGTTGGCATTCTCAAGAGTCATGCGTTTAGAGTCACGCATTTGTAAGCATGAACTCTCGACGGGCTCTTGGACTAATTCGCCATCCAAGGCGGTCAATTACAGAAGATTTCCGTGTGCGACCCCCAGCTTGAGTACTTGTCCAGGATTTAGTCACCCGACCCCATCGTTCTTTGACCGGGGCTTTGCCTCGACCCGCGTGCGAAGGACCAAGACGATCCGTGATCTTAAATCAAGACAAATCCACGCTGTCGCGGTGCTCCACCGAAGGTACGAAACTCAAAGGGATCGACGAAATAGGTGCAGAACATCTTCTGCCTTGACTTTGTCGCGAGTCAGAATTGGATGACTCGCGGGTCGGATGGTCGGATTTGGGTGACCCGCAGCTTGGAGGGTCGGATCTGGGTAACCTGCGAATTGGCGTGTCGGATTCGAGTGACCTGCGAATTGGCGGGTCGGATTCGAGTGACCTACGAATTGGCAGGTCGGATTCGAGTGACCTACGAATTGACGGGTCGGATTCGAGTGACCAGCATTTCGGCGGGTTGGATTTGAGTGACTCGCGTTTTGGCGGGTCAGATTCGAGTGACCTGTGAATTAGCGGGTCGGATTCGAGTGACCTGTGAATTGACGGGTCGGATTCGAGTGACCCACGTTTCAGCAGGTCGGATTTGAGTGACCCGTGTTTTGGCGGGTCGGATTCGAGTGACCTGCGAATTGGTGTGCCGGATTCGAGTGACCCGCGTTTCGGCAGGTCGGATTTGAGTGACCCGTGTTTTTTGATCTTGTCGGCTATCGTCTTAGACTTTGGCCTCCAAATTTTGTGCAGTTTTTGTGGCTTCTTTTCCACTTGTTCTTTCTGCAACTTTTTGGCCTTTTGCACAAGAATTCTTGCATGTGCAAGCAATGCACGGCGCCTTTGGATCCGCTTTACAAGAGTCGAACGGATCCGTTTGATTTGGATCCATTCATTTGTTGATGACTTGGAGGAGAGGGCATTTGTTCGCTATTGGGGCATTTGGTATTACCTAAATTTCAGATCCGCCTCGTAACGGATCTCGTCAATTGGCTCCAAAGCCCTAGCGAGTAGGCGCGCAAGGCGTTGGTGCTACCTTTGGCGAGCTCTCTTTGATAAAGTGAGCGCACCTTCTGTACTCAACTCCTTGATTGAGGAGGAGTTCAGATCTGCAGATCCGGACTTCTTAGAGGCTAGAAGGGCGTTGCAATGTTCAACTACCGCAGTAACGGGGGCCTTGATCTTCCTTCACTTGCGAGAGGCGGAGGATATGGAGGAGGAGGATGACAGATACTCCTCGAACCTCAGTTGGTCGAACTCATATTCGACCACTTCTTCAACCGGTATGTAGATCCGAGGTTGCGACACGACAGCTCTGAAAGCGAAGCTGTTGGCTCCCACTGTGGTCGCCAGCTTGTTTGCATCAAAAATTGATGCATTCATTACGGTATTCATTACAACTTCAGTCGTTACAATGAAAACAAAAAAGATAGTCTTTTTATAAGACTTTTACACAATGAAAATAAAAAATACAATTCTCGTCAAACAAACACAGAGATCGTTTATCGATCTTCTGCTTACGTGGGTGTCTTCGCCTGTGCTGGGGTTTATCCGTCGACCACCTTTGATCAGATCCGGCTGTTAAAAATTCAGCAGAGCTCCTACCTCACCAAGGAGGTATTTGCTTTGAAGCACTGAGATCGACCAAGCGAAATCAGAACTCTTCTCGAGATCAAGACCAAGCTTGATCTCAAGGAAATAGGGGAAACGGGTGTCGGATCTCTTGAACTCTCCTTCTTTATGCCGAATAGCTCGCCAAGATCTGTCAACCCTCGCTGAAATTCGTGCTCCTTGGACTCCTCAATCCGGCAGCACCTCCTCCTCTTGATAATTAATCCCCCATGAAATGAGCTCCTAAGCCTGTATTTATAGGCTTCGGTTGGGGGTTTTCAGATAAGAATGAGTGATTCCTCCTTATCTTAAGTTAATAACTGATTAACTATATTTGGGGATGATATCAGATCAGTTGGGATGCTCAGGAACCAACAAATCCCGAGAAAAACCGTCAAAAACCGCCAAAACAAGTTTCGGGCTCCGGACTGCGTGGCACGGGTCAGACAGATCCGACCCACACGCGGGGTCGGAATCAACGAACCCGCGCTTGCGTGGGTCGGACAGATCCGACCCGCGCAAGCACGGGTCGGTTGATTCCGACCCCCGCGTGCGGGTCAGTCTGTTCCGTCTCGCGCTAGCGCGGGTCCGTCGCTTCTTCCGAACTTGTATGTTTCCTGACTTTTCCGAGACTTGTAGTTTCTCCCGTTTTGTGTAATTGATCATCTTGTTGACTTGTACTCTTTGTTACGGGACTGGACATCGAACGCACGTTGGTTGATGTGCGCGTATTGATCGATGCGCACGAACTGATTGATGCGCGCGTGTTGATCGACGCGCGCGAGCTGGTTAACGAGTGCGTGTTGACCAACACGCACGAACTGATTAACACACGTGTGTTGACCGACACGCGCGATCTGATTAACGCGCGCGTGTTGACCGACACGCACAAGCTAATTGACGAGCACACGGTGACCGACGCGCACGAACTGATTGACACGCACGTGTTGACCGACGCGCGCGAGCTGACTATTGAGCGCGCAGGCCACTCGGTTTGCTGTTTTGCTTCAGGCGATTGTCGGTGTTAAATAGTTCTCTTAGACTCGGATAACGACATTTATCGTCTTCTCTCTGTCTCGAGCTATGTGCGGACACCCATAGGCATTTTTAGACGCCTACACTCTACACCTGATGAGAGCTGATAGGCTTCAAGAGTAAAGCCTCATCGAACGTGACATCTCTACTCAGCACAATCTTCTTATCAACTGGATCCCAAAGCTTGTATAATTTCATACCATGCTTGAATCCAACAAATATGGCCTTTTTAGCCCGAGGTTCTAATTTATCAGTCTTCACATGATAAATACCTTGAGCTGACCATAATCACGTGCTGGCTCTCCCGACCATATCTCCATAGGAGTTTTCCTCTCAATTGCAGATGAAAGTAGCCTATTAATGAGGTGGCTCGCATATGAAAGTGCTTTAGCCTAAAAGATCTTCTCCAATCCACTCTGTGATAACAAACATCAGACCTTCTCTAGTAAAGACCGATTCAATCTTTTTGCCACTCTATTCTGCTATTGTGTATGACTAACTGTGAAGTGTCTCTCTATGCTCTCATCTTGACATAGCCGCTGAAAGGGTCTGACGTGTACTCGTTGTCATTGTCAGATCTCAATGTCTTGATATTTCTCCTAATCTGTAGTTCTAATCTCCTCTTCCACTCCACAAATAACTCAAGGATTTCATTCTTATGCATAAACGTGACGAACCAATATCGACCACTAAGTGATGCTGTCTTAGTGGGACCCCAAACATCTGTGTGCACGTAGTCCAAGATGCCCGTCATCCTACGTACGGGTATCCTAAACTTCATGCTTGTCTTCTTGCCAAGAACAATTGCTCACAAAATTCAATCTTCCCACTCTTGGCTCCCTTTAATATCCCCTGCTTGCACAGCACCTGTTGTAAGGACCATGAATTTTGATACTAGTTAAAATAATTTTCTAGTATTTTAAAATATTTAATTATTATTTATAAACGAGTATTTGTATTTTTCTCGATTTTATACAATTTTCTATGATTTAAAAATCTGATTATATATTTATTTAAATGATTTTGATATTTATAAATTTATTTTGTGTGGTAAAAATTTCTAGAATTAATTTGTTGTGTTATCGGTACTATTACATATTATTTTAAATAATATGTTGTACTATTAATATTATTACGTAATATTTCGTATAATACTTTGTATTATTAATTACATATCTTTGATATAAATTATTGTATTATTTCAACTATTACATATTATTTGTCGTATTAGTATAACTAGTACGTTTTACTGTGTATATAATTATCTCATAATTATTTGATTTTAAATGTAAGTAAATATATTTTATTTAATAATTATTCTTATTTAATTATACAATATGAGTATATTTCAACTATTTCGTATTAACTATTATATTAGCTCAACATGTACGTTTTTAATTATAGATAATTATTATGTAATTAGTTTAATTTTTAAATACCGGTAACTATTTTATTTAATATTTGTTTAATTCCCTAAACCCTAATTTATAAATCCTATATGTATATATATACCCCCTCTACTGTTCATCTCACCACCCCCCCGCCTCTCTTATCTCTCTCTCTCTCTCAGTTTCGTCCGCTCCCATCAACTCCGACCACGACCGCCCGAGCTCCGACCAAGCACCCCCACCTCGTCGGAACTGACCACGAACACCGCCCACACCGCCACCTTCTTCTTCTCCTCTCCGCTCGCCTTCCCTCCACCCGCACCAGATCCAGAACCACCGCCTGCAGATCTGTCGCGGCCAGCCGCTCGCCCCACGTCGTGACCCCGAGCTCGACCCCGACCTCAAGCCATCACCGACCGCCCGCGCTCCCTCCCCACTCGCTGTACCTGACCCCGACGCACACCCAATCTCACCGCTCCAACCACCGCTGCTACCCCTTCGCCGTCCACGCCGCCATCAGCCCTTCGTCGAGCCCCTCCGCCTCTGAGCCGTCGTCCAGACCCCCTGTGCCGCCGCTCGCTGTGCCCAGACCCTCACCCACCTCCTCCGTTCGTCGCCTGCAACAGTCGAACCACTGCACGTCGACAAACTCCGAACCCTTCAGTCCAGATCCGCACCAGTCCCACGACAGCAGCCCGTCAGCCCCGACCCACTCCTCTCATTGCCGTGCCGCTGCCCCGTCGTCAACACCGACCCACTCAGCTAGATCCGTGTCCTCCACGTCAGATCCGGTTCGCGTCGTCATCGTCGATTCGTTCGACGAACCCCGAGGCAAGATCCCGATCCTTGTTAGTTTCGTTCCTGTTCTTATATTTGTTGTAGATTATTTATGTGCAAGATCCCGCCTCCTTGACTTGTTATTCCATTAATTACATCCGTTATTAATTGATTGCATGGTTTAGACTGTTATTTATCTATGTGGTTGTTTGATGAAAAATATTAATAGTAATATGATAAATAGTATTTTCAGAAAAATTATAATGAATTAAAAGAATTTAGTTCGGCAAAAGAATCATTTTTAGATAATTATAATAATTTAAAAGAATTTATTTTGGAAAATGAATTAGTTTAGATTAATTGTTAAGCAAAATAATTTAAAATGAATTAATTTAGAAAAAGATTATTTTCTGATTATGTAGATGTTGTTATGATTTATAATTCTTATTTTGATTATCTGATATGTTATGAAATTATTATACATAATTAGTCGTATCCGTTATTTCTTATTGTGATTGAGAACCGTTAGTAGTCATGACCGTGGTGGCATTGCGTGAATAAAGTCATGTGTATGTTGGTGACTTAGAAATACGAGAGATGTTAGGGTAGGAAGTTTTGGTTCATGTGGGCAGTTATGATTGTGGTTGTATTCCAGGCTCGCGCCGGTGAAGTTTGTGTAGTCACCGGGGTGGGTCTGAGGAATTGTGATATTGTGATTGTGGTTGTATTCCGGGCTCGCGTAGGTGAAGTTTGTGTAGTCACCGGGGTGGGTCCGAGGAGATGTGATATGTGATTGTTGATGTATATTCCAGGCTCACGCCGGTGAAGTTTGTGTAGTCATCGGGGTGGGTCTGATGAGTTGAGATATTTGTGTATTCCGGGCTCGCGCCGGTGAAGTTTGTGTAGTCACCGGGGTGGGTCTGAGGAGTTGGGATATTTGTGATTTGCGACTAGTCAGTTACCTGAGGATATGAGCGTTGGCTTTGTGTGAGATAGTGACCAGTGAGTTATGATATGATGGCTAGTTGTATTTCTTTCCATACATAGATCGGGGTTAATATTTAATTATTTACAATTCGAGACATATGGTATATACATGAGGGTTTCCTTGTTTGGATTATTTCGCTCGACGTACTACGTCTCGAGTTGTAGATTTTTAAGTATTAATTCTATCTATTGTATGATCTTGTTGCTTGGATGGTTTCTGATCGCTACCTGCATGATCTTGTTACTTGGTTGACTTTTGGATTGTTCTGATTGTTAGTATTTCAGTTGCATACTTCTATCGTTACTACTATCATCACATGTTTCTATTTATGTTATCGCTTTGGTCACTTTTCTATTATTATTACTATGTTGCATCTGTTATTGCATTCGTCATTCGACCGTTCCTATTTTCTTTGTGGGGTCGGGTCTTGCCGTGCGTCATGCACCTGACGTACACCTGTTTTCTCTGGTGTACGTCAGACTTAGGAGAAGAACAGGTTCAGCAGGAGTCAGAAGATTCTCAGCAGGAGTGCCTTGCAGACATAGCAGAAGAAGAAGCCGAAGCTTAGTCATCCCTTTCAGTTTCTTTTGTAGCACCTTCCATTCTGTTGATCGATGTATTTTATATTTTCTAGTATTTCTTTCAGATAGTTTTGTATAAGGGCTTGTTGACCCGATTATTATGTCTTGGATGATAATCATTTGTGATATGTACTATCTTACTCTGAGTTGTCTTTATATCCTTGCTATTGTGATCGGGGACCTGTGCCTTCGTTTGTATTTCTTGACGCTTAGCGTATTAGATTGAGAAGACGGGGTCAAGCACTTATCTCTTCTCAGTCTAATACGTCGCGGGCTTGTTCACGTTCCGATTCACCGGTATTTTGGGAAGCGGGGCGTGACACCTGTAGTGACTTTTCACCTGTATTCCCCAATCTGTAATACCAAAGTCTGCTCGTGTCCACCTCTAAAATAGTTGAAGCTAATTAGCCAATCTCAGTGCTCCCCTTCAGATAATAAAGGTTCCTACTGTGGACTCCCTTCATCACTACCAAAGATCCCTTAGTAACTTTTGCTATAACCTTTTTAAAAGTCACCTTGAATCCCTTTACTTCCAAAACTCCAACGGAAATAAGATTCTTCTTCAACTAAGGAACAAATCTCACTTCATTCAGCTCTCGAACAACTCCATCGTGCATCCTCGAAAGATACAAACAAATCTCTCCGGGGAGTCACATAATAAGCAGCACAAGAATCTAGTATCCAATCTGATACATCCGCATGGTTAACCTTTGGCGTAATCAATATAGAAAATTATGAATTATCGGAATTATTACCACTCTGAGCAACATTCACCTCATTGACCTTCGGACCCTTCTTCTTGCTATTCTCTTTCTCTCTGAGGTTCGGACAATCTCTCTTCCAATGTCCTTGTTCTTTACAGAAAGCACACTGGTTCTTTGATAATTGGTAGTGGCCCCTTAACTTTGACCTGCTTCGATTACCACCTTTCGGATAGGAACTCATTCCTCTCGTTGATAAGGTCTCCCCTGAAGTGCTAGCTCTGGAAATCTCTTTGTCCCTCCTCCTCAGATCGTAATTCGTCAACACATTAGCCACTTCACTATAAGTGATGGAAGATCTACCATTTTAACAAAGTGAGCATGAAGGTATCATACTCCTCATCGGGTAAAGAGCCTAACAAAATAATCGGCTTGTACTCATTCGTTATCTTCTCATCAATGTTCGCCAAGTCAGATAACAACTTTGTGTAGTTGTTCACATGTTCCGCAAGTGAGGTACCCCTGGACATCTAGAATCTAAATAATCTTTGCAGCAAGTGTAAACGGTTCTCAGCACTCTTCGTAAGGTACTTATTGTTGAGAATCTCTCACATCTTTATCACAGACGTTACACTAATCACATCATACTTCAATTCTTATTCCAAACAAGATCTATTTACCCCACAAGTGTTTCGATTCATCTTGTCCCATACTACCTCATCATACTTTGGTAGCCTCTCATGAATTATGATGGTCTCTTTTAAATTTTAAGCATTCAGTGTATCTTGCACATCACTCATCCATAAACCAAAGTTGATCTTGCCATCATACTTCACAACACTGATCTTTATATTTTGAAGTGAAACCAGAATTGTACTCATCATCACCTTGCTACTTTCACTTACTTTTTTCCCTTTGCTTGCAAACTCCAAATTATAAAAAAGATTCAAAGTTGATAGAATTGAGAAATTACCCAACTAAACCCTAGATAAGGTTCCAACACGATCTCCTAGCCACACGAGATAAACAAGATCTCTAATGGCAACTCTGAAATGCTGCCTCCACTGAAACCTAGATCTCCAAGACCTAAGCTTCCAATAGAGAATCTTCCTCCACCCAATGCAAAACTCTAAATCTGAAAATCTGACCTCTAATACCACTTGTCGAGCACCGTGCGAAAGTGTGCTCGTGAAGCAAATGAGTCAGCAAGCGATGAGAAAAGAACCAAACAAGAGTGTAATTCCTAAAATAACGACCAAAATTACATACAAACACAGAGATTTACTTGGTTCGGAAAATTACCTATGTCCACAGGGAAAGAATGGGGAGATTTCACTATATGGCGGAGAAATAATGTGTTACAATCTTTCAAACAACTCTTAAAATAACCCAACCAATGATCTCATACTCCCTCACAATAATCTCCCTCTCAAAGTGCTGAAAACAACTAATTTTTTCTGATTATCTCTTCTTCTAAACCCTAGAAAGACGTGTTTCTATTTATAACAAAATACAATCCAAAATAGGTTAGGATTCAGAAAACACGTCTGCCACACCCGGGACTGGTACGTACCACACCCCTAATTATAGCAGATAGCTTCTGCCACACCCGGGTGTGGCACGTACATATTCAGGTTGCTGAATTTTCACGTTTTTCAACACTTTGAACAATTCGACGTTATTTTCTACAAACATCACCATTTAAAACCATGCCAGTCCATGATAGAAACCTAAACTACTGAAGAGAACCCGCAATCAAAGAACAAATTAATGTGTGTGGGATTCAAGGGCATTAGAATAAAGAATACACATATTAGATTAGAAGACAACTCATAGAACACAGTCGGTCATTAGTTAGTAGCCTATTGTGAATAACCAACTAAAATATTGAGGAGTGTTTAGGGGATCCAATAGCTTTCTAGACAGTGGAACTCCAAGGCACATGAGGAGCAGCATGGATAAAATATTTGCATCAGAAAGTTTGATAGAACACCATGATTGGAGACATAGAAGAAAGTTTTCAGAAGACCCCTAACGGTGAAGAGCATAATCTCTTATCTTGATAATTTGTTTTCATAACCAAGAGTCACCTGTTTCTTTTTAACAGACTAGATGGAGGTATGCCTCAAATAGTTCTCATTGATCCATTTATCCAGAGAATTCTTTTTTTTAACGTGAATACACCATAACAGCTTCAACCCTGCAACAACACTCCAAAAGATGGATGAGTATACTCCTAACCCACCATGGTTTCTACCTTGACAAATAGTCTCCTATGCAACAAGATGAGTTGTAGTAGAATCAAAACTGCCCCATAGAAATTTCCTACACAACAAATCAATCTTGAGAAGAACTTTATTTGAAAGAATACAATTAGTGGTCCAAGAGATTTGAATGCTAAAGATAACAGTTTTAATTGACTGTGATCTTCAAGCATAGGAGAGTTTCCTTCTATCAAGCCAATTGTGAAACTGTGATGTGATCTTGTCAAAAAGAGTAGAGCAATTAATTCAATAAACGCTCTTTTTCACAAGAGGCGTCCCTAAGTATCTAATTGGGAGCTAACATTCATTAAAACTAGTAATGGAGGTCAAGTTGTACTTAGTAATTTATCCAAGCCACTAAAAAAGGACATATTTCTCAGGGTAAGCATGTAATCCAGAAATCAATGAGAATTCATCAAGACATTTGTAAAGTTGTTGAATGAAATATGTACCTTCCTTGCTGAATAATAGAAGATCATCAGCAAAAATCAAATGATTAATGTGAAGCTTCTTGCATTTAGGATGAAATTTAAACTTCTTGTCATTTTTGAGGCAATCTAATCCTGAAAGGTATTCCATGCAAATGATAAAGAGGTATGGAGAAAGAAGATCTTCTTATCTCCAACCCCTCTCAACCTTGAAATAGACATTTTCTCTAATTCGGACACACTAACAATCGATATAAAGAATTCGATACACAACACTAACAGTCGATCTATAAAGAGTTCGATACAATTCTCGGTGTGCTATATTCTCTTGGACTTGAAGGAAACCACGACTACCTATTTTTTAATGTCCTTGTTCTATGTAGGTCTGGAACTCAGTAATCAACTGGGAACATTTTGAATGGAGGTCTTGCTGTTGAAGTCATCTTGTTGACTTGTTTTCTTATAGATTAACTAGAAAGGGTTTTAAGCAAAGTATCAAAAGGCTAGCTTTCTCAGCTTCTATATACCTTATGGAAGCAAAGGAACTGCAAGATTTTTCTACTAAAATCAAGAGATAATGAATCTCTTATTAACGACATTAAAGTCGCAGTGCTTTTGGTTATACTTAATAGCAATATGTATCATAATTATAAAAGATATGCTGAGAGTTAGTAATTTTCTCCTTTATTACTGAATTGGTAACTCAGATTATTTATCGATTTCTTTTTTTGGTCATTGAAAAGATTTATATCATTTACCAAATGCAAGTCTTAGGGATTCCCCTACATCGGTTGAACTCCACTCAAACTACTATCTTTGGCTTTAATGCTAATAGCATATGACCACTGGGCAAAATCAAACTCAGATGCCAAATTGGAGATCTCAAGTCTGAAGTGATTTGTTACATCATAGACGTGAACACGTCTTACAATTTCTTATTGGGATGACCTTAGATTCATATGAATCGTATTGTCCCGTCTACCCTCCATCAGGTTATGAAATATGCCGACGAGGAGGGAGAAATCAGAACCCTGGTCATTAAGAAACAACCTTTAAGAGGGGTGGAGAACTTCCACACCAACTCGATCTTCTACCTAGATTCTCAAGAGCCAGAGCAGTCAAACGAGGCCGCCGACAGTGGCAACGAAGCTGAATCGAGCCTAATCTTGAAGAAGATTGTTCATGGGGATTGAATTTTGATGTAATGGGTCAGAATGAGAACAATAACAATGTACCAAATGAGAGCGAGTGGTACATTAATGAAGATTTTAATTTGGCATACTTGTCTGATGTGTCCTCTGAATATGAATAAATAGGAACTAACACAGACACAGGTACTGATTCATGGTGCACATTGTATGCCAAGGCATCACTCACTTTTCCCCTCAAATCATCCTTTGCTGCATTCGAAGAGATAGAGGACGTGCAGACGACTTTCTTTATGGTCCTATCCATAAGAAAAGGGCAAAAGCTAATCTATTTCGGTATGGTCAAACCTGAATTACTCAAGTAAGATAGTTTAGAGGAAGACCATAGAGTTTCCCAATTTCATTATTATGAACCTAACTCCATCAAATTGATGAGAATGATGGGTTATGACTTTAATAAATAGGAAGGTTTAAACTTCAGGAAAAGAAGACGAACACCAATTCGGCTTTCTACTCCAGAAGAAAAACCTGCTGAGTATTACCATAAGACTGGAAGAGGGTTAGGTTATGTTTCAACTCCTCCCCTTTTAGAAGATGAGGCCGGAGATTGTCTATGCTAAGACCATTCATCCGGAACATCATCGTGAAAATTCGATGTGAGCGTTGGGACATTCTTCAAAGGTATGTCTGTGAATATGGTTTTAGCTAGTCATCCGGACGAAGATGCAGAGGAAGACCAAGAACTGATTGAATCTACTAACAACCCTTGGATTATGTGCCTTAACATCTTGTGGTATATATGCTTCGAACAGTGTGAGCCGCCCATCGAAGATAAGGTTATCCAGGTCAACATGGGGGATGAATCCGATCCTAAGCAAATCTTCATAAGAAGAGCTTATCACCACCTGAGAAAGAAGACCTCATATCTCTCATCAGAGAATATATAGATGTCTTCACTTGGAACTATGAAGAAAAGCTTGGTCTTGATCCCAAAGTAGCCATGCATCGCCTTAACATTGATCCGGATGCGAAACCTGTCAAACAACCATAGCGTCGGTTTCGTCTAGAGATTATGGAGGCGATTGAGTCAGAAGTTAAAACACTTTTAGACTCAGAATTTATCAGAGAGAAACAACATCCTGACTGGGTTGCTAACATCATTCCCATGCCCAAGAAAAATGGCAAGGTCCAAATTTTTATCGACTTCCATGACTAAACGCTGCATGTCTGAAAGATAAATTTTCACTCTCCATCACAGATTTCATGATCGACAATACTTGTGGGTATGAGAGGATTTTTTTATAGACGAGTTTTAAGCATATAACTAGATTAAAATATACCCTGAAGACGAAAAGCACAGTGCTTTCAGAACACCTCTGGGGGTGTACTGTTATACGGTAATGCTCTTCAGACTAAAGAATGTCGGTGCAACCTATCAGCATGCTATGAATATAATCTTTCATGAATATCTACGTAAAAAGATAGAATGTTATGTGGACAATATTGCAGTAAAGAGCCAAAATAGAGGTGACCATCTTATAGATATAAAGACGATGTTTGACATCATGTGAGCACATCAACTGTAGATGAATCCAACCAAATCGTTCCTGGGGGTGTCTAATGGTAAATTCGTGGGATTCATAGCCACATCTAAAGAGATTTCTCTTGATCTAGAAAAGGTTCATGCTATCCAAGAAATGCCACCTCTGAGAAATATCAAAGAGCTCAGAGGCTTGCAAAGCAGATTGGCGTACATCGGAGATTCATATTAAACCTCTCGGAATGTTGTTAGCCCTTTACCAAGCCGATGAAGAAAGGAGTCTCATTCTTTTGGGATAGAGACTACTAAAAACATTTGAGGAGATCAAGAGATACCTCATACAACCACCTATCCTTGTGGCCCCGATATCAGGGAAGCCTTTTCTGTTATATGTGAGGTCCATGGATCATTCCCTTGAAGCTTTGATAGCCCAGAACAATGATCAAAGACATGAGAAAGCCATCTACTATCTCAGTAGAACTATGATGGGAGCTAAACACCTGTATAATCCGGTGGAGAAAGAGTGTCTCAATTTTGTATTCGCTATCCAAAAGATATGACACTACTTGGTAGGCCAAATGATCCACGTCATCTCTAAGGTAAATCCTTTGAGAGTGCACATGACGAAACTATCTTCTTTGAATTGTCGTCTAGTGAAATAGGTAATCCTCCTGTCGTAGTATGGCATGCAATTTTTTATGCCCTAGAAGGCGTTTAAAGGCCAAGCTCTAGTAGGTTTCTAAGCCGACCATCCGGTATCTAAATCATCCAAATTATATGAATATTTACCAGATGAAGTCGCTGAAGCGTGCAACTCAAGAAGTTATACAAGTATGGAAGTTGTTCTCTGACGGGGCGTCTAGAGAAAGCCCTAAAGAAGGAATCACTGCTAGTCATGTAATCCTAAGAGGATTTTCTCTAATCGAGCCATGCACTAACAATGTAGTAGAGTACAATGTTTTGTTATATTAGGGATGTAGTTAGCCGAGGAGCTCAATATTCAACACCTCGAGGCTTATGGTGATTTTTAGCTTATCATGAATCATGTTCGAGGAGAATATAAAGTACGTAACAAAGACTTAGTACCATACTACTTCACCATGCTGGAGCTAGCCCAGAAGTTTGAAGGCTTCTTTATTGGATACATGCCACAAGTCCAGAATTCATATGCGGGTGCTATAGCTTCGTTGGCAACTTCATTAGCATTACCGCCAAAGGTTGAAACAACAATATTTATTATGGGCCATGATTTGTATCACCCCAAGTTTCCATTAGAACACTGCTCAAATGAGACAACAAAGATCACTTGTGCAACTTCAATTGAGCTCGAACCAAGGAATTGGTGATTCCCGAATATTGACTACATCTTGTACAAGATACTGCCCGATGACGCTAAAGAAGCGGCTGCTATAAAATGGAAGGCCCTTCGATTCTATTATAATGCAGTTGCTCAAACATTATACCAAAAATCGCAATATGGAGTCTTGCTTAGTTGCCTTTCTAGAAAAGAAGTGCAGGAGGCTCTTAAAGAAGCTCATGATCAGATGTGTGGAGCACATCAACCTGGAGCTAAATTGGCAGACCGTCTCTGAAGGATTGGCTACTATTGGCTAAACTTGTTTGCACACACTGTCATTATGCTAAACGGTATTGTAGACATTAAAAAATGCTAAAATTTGAAAGGGGAAAAGAGAGGTTAGGGAAACGAACCCCTTTTCAACCAGAAATAAGGTTCGTTATTCAGAAAAGATCAACCTCAAGAACGAGGGTCACCATGCAGTGGAACTCAACACTGAAAGGTAAAGTTTATTATTGAATGAAACGGATCTACGAGGCTCAGAGCTCATCATTGGATATGAGGTTCGAAGTTCGCTAGTGAATACGAGACTTGAAGCTCATCATTGGATACGAGGTTTGAGGTTCATTGGTGGATACAGGGTTCGAAGCTCGTTATGGGACACGAGTTGAACCCTAGTTGTCAAAGATAAGCTCGTCATTGGATACGAGGTTCGGAGTTCATCACTGGAGATGAAGTTCATCAATGAAAACAAAGTATGTCATCAGACTTAAGGTTCGTCAGTGAAGACGAAACTCATTAATCAAAGAAACACGAGGCTCGCCACGTAGTGAGACTCGACGTCAAACACGAGGCTCGCCATGCAGTGAGGCTCGACATCAAAGACGAGGCTCGCCACCCAGCGAGGCTCGACATCAAAGAAGAGCTTCACCAATGCATTGAAGTTCGTCACGCATATTAAATCAGGCTGTAACGGCCACGAAGACCCAGTCACCCATGTGGGTTAAATTCAATGAGTCAGTTATGCCACTCCATAATTTTAGCGCATCAGTTACGCTCACAATTCCACGATTGTAGCACATCGATTACGTGCTCAAACTCCTATAAATAGCCATCGATGGCTACAGAGAAAGGGGTGGGTTGATTATTCTTCATTGGAGATTTTCAAGCTTGGACTTAGAGAAGCATCAGAGCTTAAAGTTTCTGCACGTCCATCCGGAGTTCGAACCTCGATTCCAACTAGTTAACCTATGTCAGAAGCTCTTGCAATCTTGGTCTGATCGTCAACGGGAAGCAATCTCGACTCAAGCATCAGGAAAAACATCCTTTCGCCACCTAGAACCCACGTTAAACAAGGAGGAGATGAATTAATCTTCTCGTCATATGTAATCGAGAGAGAGTGTGAGTGATTGTAAGGGTTTCGTACAAAGTGATCGAACCCATTTTTTAAAATAAGAAAACCAATCCCAACATTAATTTTTCGACCCTACAGATGATGGCGACCACAGTGGGAGTAGCTATTCTCTCCGACAAAATGGTGGTGGCATAATCAGACAAGATTATAGTGGGTACAGATGTCGAAACTCTAGTCATTGAATTCGACCAGTCTAAGTATGAGGAGTACCTCTCCTCTGGTAAGTCTAGTCCCACGAAGGCACGAAAGTATCATCGCGTCTTGTATGAGACTTCAGCCCAAGTGGCTTCTGATGATTCAACTCGAGTTAGTCTCGAGGAAAAGACCAAGCCCCTCAAAGAGGAGGCTCTAGCAACTAGCCGTCAGGCTAAGAGATGAGTTGTTAAGCAACCTAGCTGAACTTCGGCTTCTACCAGCCAGATTACGGCTCTTGATAACGAACCTCGCCCAGCTTCAGCTGAGGCAAAGGTTTCTGTTATTCCATTGTCGAGACGTGCTCGATAACATCAGCATCAGAACCAAGCTCGCCGTAGGGCTCGAGCTTTGGTCTCGCTAGATGGTTTTCATTATAGACCGAAGGTTAATCAACCTAAGGTTAACAAGTCTGACAAGGGTCAGGTGAATGAGGAACGTCCGAAAGACAGACCTCATCCTCATACCCGAGTAGACTCACAAAACAAACCTCATCCTCAAAAAGAGGTTCAACAAAATCAACAAACAGTTCATACCAAAGTTCATCATGAAAACGAACCTCGAGTTAAGAACCGACCGAGAAGATGAACTCACCAAATTCGTCCTAACAACGAACCTCGTCATGCAAATGATGGAGTTTGTCAATTTATCCAAGGTCGTCAACCTCTATCATTTAGAGGATCTCACTGGGGCAAAGCTATGATGACAAAATTGACTGAAGGACGTCCAGACGGTGACCTTTGAGATTATCTCACGCGCAAACGAAGCATGAATCAGATGCAATCGCATTGCTATTGTGAGAAGCTTATATCTGTGGTACTTTCCCAATGTCCATGTGGGGAGTTGACACATAAATCTTCAGTCTTCGAACGATTGACTGAATCTTCAAATGTTTCATCATTAAGAAGAAGACGTTTTCGTCCTAAGAGACAAGCACCTAAGAATCGTCAAATTGAAGTGACGATCAACATGGCCAGCAAGGGTAAAAGCAAAATCTCAACTGATGATTCGGAGTCTTCTGATTTTGAAAGATCTCCTGTATCACGAGAGGCACTTATCGAAGGTCAAGGTGTTTATCAACATACCCGTTCTCGTACTAGAGCCATGATTCCATTAGACTATCGTAAACTGGCGGGCTTATCCGATAGTGTTGAACCTAAAAATTCAGCCATTGCTACTTCTTAACCCTCTAATACCGACCAAAGTGAGCAAGCAAGTGCTCACATGACAGAAAAAAGAGGAAGAACTCTCACGACAGCTAGAAGAGCAACAATCTACCATTCTGAAGCAACAGGAATCCATCAGACGATTGGAAGCGATGTTGGAGAGATTCCATGAGGAGAAGGAAAAGAAGAAGAAGAAGACTCATTCCCAAGCCTCATGGTCAAGATGTAGAAGACCTTCACCTATTGATGAAGATCACTACGATGAAGACGATGAAGAAAAGGTCGTGAAAATTCATTCTGAATCGTCTGAAGCTGAATCTAATCCTCGTACGAAAGAACGAGATCAGAAGTGGGAGGATTTTCAGAAGCAACTTGATGCACTGAAACTTCAAGGGAATTTCAAAGAGTTGGGGGTGTTAAGACCTTATCCGAGTGAATGGGATGCGATACCGTATCCTTCAAAATTCAAGCCACTCAACTTGGTGCAATTTGATGGCAAGGGCTCTTTGACCCAACATATCTATTATTTCCAGGCGCAGACTGGAAACATAGTGGGGAATGATCCTATCATGACTCGACTATTCATTATTACCGTTAAGGGGGGCTTTTGAATGGTTTCGTAGACTCGAACCTGGGTCAATCCACAGTTGGAGAGATTTAGAGAGTCTTTTCTTAGCCCGATTCTTTGACAATGACACTAAAGTGTCTATGGCAACATTGTTGTCTGAGAAGCAGAAGAAAATGGAGTCGGTCAGTGACTTCATCAAGAGGTTCAGGAATCGATCGTTGCATTCATGCGACCAAGTTTCGGAGGCTACTCTCGTGGAAATGTGCCGTAACAATATTTCCATCAATATCTTATCCAAGATGGGCGCTGTTGAAGCCCGTTCATGGAAGGATTTGGTTTGGCAGAGAGAGCAAGTAGAAAACATGCTCAAGAGGATAAGTGCTGAAGAACCTCAAGAATCACAGACTAAAAAGGGAGATGGTAAAGGCAACTATAATTCCCAGAAACAATCGAAAGAGAAAGACACCTTAGCTGTTGAGACAGCTCCATCTCCGAAATCCTCTACTAAACAGAAAGGGAATACATCCGACAATCGTTTTCAGAAGAAATATGATTTCAAGGATGAACATGTGGTCTCTATTCTTACATCTTTAATCAAGATGAATAAGATCAAGCTGCCAGAGGTAAAGCGGAACGCAAAAGCATCAAGGACTGATGATCCTAACTTTTGCATGTACCACAGGATGGTACATCATCCGACTAAAGCTTGTTACATCTTGAAGGATAAGATTCAAGCTTTATTAGATGCAGGAGTGATGACCCTTCAAGCTGAGCAAAAGAAGGTGTCTGCAAATATGACGTCACTTCAATTTAGGGATTTTACCGAAATACAAATACAAGATGGTATACAACCAATTCCTCAAGAGGAGGCGAGGGTGGTGAACTTCGACCCGCATCAGAAGAAAGAAAAGGGGATGGTCCCTTACACTACTCCTAAAGGTGAAGTGATGTGGGTTCATCCTGACTTGTTAATGGACGAACAGTGGACATCAGCAAATTCGAAGAAGCCTAGAGCCATGCAAAAATCTTGCAACGCCGTTTTAGCTTTTCCAGATGAGGGGGTTGAAACTACGCACTTAGCAGTTCTGAGGATGAACAACCAGCTTTCGTTGCACAGCCTGCACAGGTATCAGGAACTCGTGGAGGAAAGGAGTATTTAAAGAAATATTCTGAAACAGCAGCTACGCCACCCAGACCAGGGAAAGAAGTAGCGGAGTAACCTCAACCAAAGGAACTTCGTTACAATAAAGCACTCAGAAAAGATGCACCAGAGAGTTCAAAAGATCCTTTTCATTTTGATGTATTGGCTCAGCTAGCCAACATCCCAGTAAGGATTACCTTGTTTGAGCTCTTACGTTTATCCCGATCAACAAGAGAAGCTCTCCATGAAGCATTGACGGATAATGAGGCTTTCCTTACTCATTTTCCACCAAATCCAGCTGGAGCAGCGCAGGAAGAAGCTTGCCCTCAATGTTGTCAAGTTTTTCGAAGAAGAATGCCATGCATCACCTTTTCTCAAGAAAACATGCATGTGAGGAAATCAAAACATGATAGACCATTGTACTTCATAGGGTACATCAGTTCTATTCGGGTGGACAGAATTCATGTTGATCCTGGTTCTGCTTTGAGCATTATTCCTTTACGGCTCATTCATTACCTTGGAAAACCTCTGCATTGTTTATCAACGACGAGAACCACCATATATGGCTTCAATGCCTCTAATACTCGTCCCCTTGGTAAGATCAAACTCAAATACCAAATGGGTGACTTGAGAACGGATGTTACCTGCTACGTCATCGACACAGAGACATCAACTTGTTACTGGGTCGACCATGGATCCATAACAATTTGATTGTTCCATCCACTCTACACCAATGCATGAAATATGTAAATAAGAGTGGTGAAGTGAAAATAGTGGTCGCAGAGAAGCAACCATTCAAAGGGGTGGAGAATTATTTTACTGATTCTATCTATTACATTGATTATGAGCCCTTTGAAGTACCACTAATCGAAGAACCAGACAGGAATGACCTTCATCGAATACGAGATTAGGATCTCGTACCTAAGTATAATTAATGAAACAAACTTCGTCGAAGACGAGGTTGGGATTCTTTTTCAATCAAGTCTTAATACTTGAGTTCAATTAAAGGAATGATCTTTGTCGAGGACGAGGTTCAGATTCCAAATTTGATCAAGTTTCAACACTTGAGTATAATTAAAAGAATGACCTTCGTCGAAGACGAGGTTCGGATCCTTTTCTCAACACTTGGGTTCGAATAGAGGGATGACCTTTGTTGAAGATGAGGTTCGAACCGACTCTCGAATGAGTTCCAATATCTAAGTTCGGTTTGAAACAGCGACCTTCATTATTATATATTTTTTTAGGAATGAGAATAAATCTTGTTGAACGACATGGCAACTTTCAATAGTTCCAAGACTGTTAATCCACAAGAATCCGTCGTTTCATCTCGTCAACATTAAGTTTTGAGCACTTAATACGTCGCTTCGAGCCACGTCTTCGTTGGTGTTAATTACGAACGCAACTGATTGCACCGCTTCGTACTCAGCACCTCTTGGCGATCGGTGCTTAGGAATTCGTGTAATACACCCTAGCCACTTGGTTGGCTACTTCGTCTATAAATAGGCAGTCACTTTTCGAGAGGATTCATCTTCCTCTTCTGTGCCTTGTTTCCAAGATGATTCAGAGAAAACGAACCACTTTAAGACTTCCAGCTTTGCTTCCTATTAGACTCCAAACTCCGATGATCATCACTGATAAGGTAGGCAAAGTTGACGACTTTGTCACTTCAGGTAACTCTTCTGACCCGATCTCTGATCTCTTGGTCTCCGCAGTAGCTTGCTCATTTGAGGGTTTCTTAGTGTTCCAGAGTCAAGATCAGGGCATGTTTCGACAACTTGTTGGACTTTTGAATGTAATCTCGAAGAGATATCTTAAATTCAAATATGCTTGCTGTTTTAGTCTGCCATGTACCCCCAAGCATGCAGTCCCTTTGCTAGACTTCGGTCTATGTGGCAGCTTCACGGGCTCAGTGAAGTACTTCTTTTAGGAGTCAGCAACAATGTTAGTGCCGTCTTCACGTTCTGAGGAGATGGGAGAAGTGCTGATCCTATGCTCAGAGCTTGTGGTGTTTCTATTAGTAGTCAGTTTACCCAAGTAGGTAAACGTGTGCTAAAATTGATGTTGGGATTAGCACTTCTCAAGTGTTGAGAAAAGGATCTGAAGATTGTCTTCGATGAAGGTCATTCCTTTAATTATACTCAAGTGTTGAAACTTGATCAAATTTGGAATCTGAACCTCATCCTTGACAAAGGTCATTCCTTTAATTGAACTCAAGTATTAAGACTTGATTAAAAAAGAATCCCAACCTCGTCTTCGACGAAGGTTGTTTCATTAATTATACTCAGGTACGAGATCCTATCCTCGTATTCGATGAAGGTCGTTCCTCTAGCTAAACTCAAGCAAAATTAGATCCGAACCTCGTCTTTAACGGAGGTCATTCCTTGAATCACTCAAGTAATGAGAACTCGATAAAAATTGGATTTGAACCTCGTCTCCCATGAAGGTCATTCCGATAATTGTGTTCAAACACCAAGGATTAACTAAACGAGAGTAGAACTTTGTTATGACAAATACGAATCGGAATTTGAATCCAACCGTATATCAAAGCAACAAGGTTCGTACTTCAAATCGTAAATTGCAAAACAACAAAGTTCGTGAACTTTGGCATTAGATTATGCATTAAGGTGCAAAGTAGAGTTAATGAACAAAGACGTCCAAAATTCTACTTATAAGGAGAAAACATATGAAGAAAAGGGTTACAAAAGTCCGATAAAAGAGGAATTAAATGCACCCAGCAATCCGACGAATTTCTTCAGCGAGTTTAGTTATGGATTCCTGATTTTCTACCTCAACATCAGCCAAGGCGTGTCTACGCAGCTCCTCATCGGAATAAGCGTTCATGTCATTTACAGCTTTTTCTAGCTGCTCAATTTGATCAATTTCAGCTTGAAGCAAGGGTTGTTGCTATATTTGTTTTGAAGCTAACATCTGCTTCATATCCGTCATGCCCGCCAAGTCAGCTTCAGCCTATGCCAATTAGGACTGAAGAGCCTTGATTTGAGCTTGAAGATGGTCGACCTTATGTTGCTTCTGAAGTTCAGCATTTGCAACTTTCCTACCCTCTCGGGATAAATTCTCTTCGATCTCTTCGAACTTTTTAATGCGTTGCTTAGTCTCAAGTAATTGATGGTTAAGTTCAAATAAGGAGTGTTTGGTGGAAAATTTGTAGTAAAAAGACAATGAAGGAAAAATTGATTTGTATTCCTTTGATCTTAATTACAATTGGATTTTCTGATTACAAAAGAGAGGAGAATGAATTTGGTTCTCCCCTTTATTTAAAACTGGGTTCTTCATGGTGGCGATGGAGTGCCTCTCTCGAATGCTCGCGTAGAGTTTGCTCTCCGTTGACGATCCGAATGTCTTGATTCACTAGAACGTGGTCTTCTCCTCATGATTTGACGTTGTGGAGAACTTGCGTGGTAAGTTTGAAACTCTGACCAAGTTTAGAAGAACTTGCAGAGCAAGTTAGAAACTCTGGATGAGTTGATAACTCAGATCGAGTTTAACTCTGAATGAGTTTAAACTCTTGAAAAAGAGTTGATTTAAACTGAAAGTTTGGTTAATAAGCCAAGGGAATGCTCCAGGACTTTGTTGCTCCAGGACTTTGTTGCTACAGAAAGCTCCAAGATGCCCGATCAAGGATCCCCAAAAAGTCAGCCAAAAAGAGAGGATCCGAACTCAGTTGAGTTTCCCACTATTTATAGGGGATTTAGGGGTGCAACCGCCCCCTCAAATCTCTCCTTAATGAGGGTTTAATAGGGTGTAACTGCCCCCCATAAATCTCTCCATGATAGGGTAGTGATCCCCTCAAATCGTGGGGAGAAAACGGTTCTGGAACCGTTCAAATCATGCTTGAACGAGTCAAACGCTGAAAACAACATTCTGGGCCCGAACTCTGCGTTGTAGACCTGAAACACAGAGTTGGGCCTATTTTAGGCTGAAAACGCATAGGTCGCGCTGCACAGAGATGAACTCTGCGTTTTGGACTTGGGACACAGAGTTGGGCTCTGCATGAACTGTGCGTATTGGACCTGGGACGCAGAATTGGGCTCGGCATGAACTGTGCATCTTGAACCTGGGACGCAGAGTTAGGCTCCGCATGAACTGTGCATCTTGGACCTGGGACGCAGAGTTGGGCTTCGCATGAACTGTGCGTTTTTGTTGTCGGACGCAGAGTTGAGCTCCGTATGAACTGTGCGTTTTTGTTATTGGATGCAGAGTTGCACTCTGCGCTTCAAGTCCACGAAATTTGCGTTTTGAGTTTGGAACACAGCCACGATCTCTGTGTTTTGAATCTCAAATGTGGTCACGACCTCTACGTTTTGAGTTTAGAACGCGGCATGACCTCTACGTTTTGAGTTTAGAACGGGGGCATGACCTCTGCGTTTTGAGTTTGGAACGCGGGCATGACCTCTGTGTTTTGAATCTTGGATGCAGAGGTGAGCCTCTGCCAAGCTCGGTGAACTTCAGCCTAAGCCGGTGTTCAGACGAAGTCCAGTCTTGCAGATGGACTTCAGAACATAACTTGCTGCGAAGAACAGGTCATAACTTTCAAACCGTAAGTCGGAATTGGACGAATTATATATGAAAATCGGCTATCTCGATGAGACGGAGCCGACCAAACTAACCCCATAAGGTTTGGTTTGCTCTGTTAATTTTGCCAAATTCCTTACGGTTTGAGAGATATCTACATTTAAATATGAAGAGACCGTCGATTTGTAGTCTCCTTTGCTAGAGCGTTGCAAAGATCGTCACTTTGTAACCTTCATCTTGGCTCCTTGAAAATATAAAAGTCATCAGATTGTAACTCTCGATGTTGATTGTGAAGGCTGTTGAATTAGAGCTTTCATTAGTTGTTGTGAAGGTCGTCAGATTGTAACCTGCTACATGAAAGTCTTCAAATTGTAGCCTTCTGGAAGTCGTCAGATTATAACTTCTATCATCGGTGTTTGATGGGGATCAGCTATCTGTTATGATTTTTAGACAGCCTACAAGGAGTCATCCCTTTGTCGCATAGCTTGCATAGCTCGCTCCTCAGCCAAAGGTAAAGAGATCGAGACCGACGATTTTCCCATTGGTTGAAAAGATCTTCAATCTTGGTCAGGTGCAACCAATACGGTAATACGGTAAGGTCCAAGGATAAACTCTTCACCAAGTCCAAGAAAGGCACTAGCACCCCTTTAACATCTGCAAAATTTCCTCCATGGTCCAAAATTTGAATGAAAGATTCTCTCAGGATGCTGAGAAAGTTCTCCGATATTTTTGACACAGCGAAAGTCCTTGCCAAAGAGGGAGGAGAAGCATGTGTGCTACTAGAGGACACCGTTGCATGAGTAGCGGCCGAAGAAACTCTAGCTGCTGTGAAGACTGGCGGCGCATGGTATACGACAGGAGCGTCAGCAGTTGCAGCAACCATTGCAGTAGTGGTAGGAGCAGCAGCGACTGTAGTGCTTGGTACGATACAAGTCTCGATCATCACAATGGAACTGGTAGACACGATACTTGTATCCATAGTAGCTTCAGCTTCGGTTATGATGGTTGGACCAGATTCATTCATCTCAGCTTCCTCAGGGATAACAGCCGGATTATCAGTTGTGCCTGATTCTACAACGGAACTTGGAGGTACCCTACTTTTGGCAGGGTCGTCAGAAGCCAGTCCCACCTCAATACCTACATCAGTACAG
This sequence comes from Asparagus kiusianus, assembly GCA_022839385.1. Taxonomy (NCBI): domain Eukaryota; kingdom Viridiplantae; phylum Streptophyta; class Magnoliopsida; order Asparagales; family Asparagaceae; genus Asparagus; species Asparagus kiusianus. The sequence goes on from BQKN01065172.1 coordinate 37,018, forward strand.
GCAATAGGATCTGTGGAAACAGCTAAGAACGGTAAAACAAAGTCGTCAGTATCTTAGAAATCTAGAAAGGTAAAAGACTACACGCCTATCGTACCGGGATCAACAGGAGCATTTTCGATGCGGGTACTCGACGTCGGACGCAATCCAGAGCGGAGTCGAGCTAAAGGAATATCATCCTCAAGTTCAGAATTTATCTATACACCGAGTGACTCTATCACAGGGGTCATAGGCGGAGAAATATTGTGCCTTGATCTTTTGGCGATGTGTTTAGATTTGCGCATCCGCCCAATTTCCTTAGGCTTTTCCCCCACCGTTCTCGGGGCCTCTTCTTCTGAAGTTTGTTCTGAATAAGAAGTATTAGAGGGAAACAAGTCAAAATTAACACAAATTAAAGTTGACATACCAGTGATCCTTTTGTTGGGATATGGTTCCTCAGGAATAGGAGATCGTTGATGAGAGCCTTCAGCAGTAGAGCCATGTGGGGCAAGCTCACGAGGTTCGTCCATGGAGGCAAAATCCTCAAATATACCAAAATTTGCTCCACCTCTAAATGCGTCTCCAATATCGGAAGCAGCAGGCATGTGGCTCCCGTACTCGTCAACATGAGGAGATCTACGAGATGCACTCTCATTTAGAGCCGCGTCTACCTCTTCCTGAGTCTCATGAGGGCTAGGAGGAGTTGTTTCCTCTACCCCAGCACTCTCTTCAGCATGAAAGAACTCTTTGAGCCCGGGTATATGGCTTCGCCTAGAAGCATTCCCGGATCTGTATCGGTGTCGGATATAACGCAACCCCGAAAAATTGACGTTGAAGTTGGGAATCCCTGTGTTTGCCATGCAACGCCACTTGTAATAAGCAAGTGTAGTCCGAAGCTGTGGATTTTTCGGTGGAAGCAAGAAATGAGCACCCGTGCCACTGGCAATAGTCCAATACCAAGCTCTGGCCCCAATGATTAAGCTACAACCCTCAGATATCAGTTGAGTATTAGGATTACCAACATACAACTGGGTGTAGCCGAACTAGCGAGCAAAGCGACAAGGCAAGTAAGGCTCTAACATGCACACTAGGCCGAAGTGATAAATATGATAACCAGGGCGAATAGTCATAAGCCACATAAAGCAGCCAAGCGATAGAGAAGAATAACCCCGACCATTGGATGCATCCACAAGGGCCTGTCCATAGCTGGTTCTGGGGAAATGAGGAAAACAGCGATTGAATTCCCATCTCTTATGGTCACGAAGAATACGCCGTACCAAGGCCAAATAACAGTGCTTCCAGTCTAAATTCTTCAACCTCTGAATGAAGGAAATGGATTCACCTTCTCTACGGGCAGAGGGCGTACCCATAAGGGTTGGACAATGCAAAACAACCCATGCCATGAAATAAGTGTAGGGCAACCCTACCTTTGGATTCTCGTTACCTCGACAAAATTGGTAACATAAACTTAGTAAACCATAGTGAATACGGGCGATCATGGCAGGAATAAGGGCATAAGAACGACCATGTGCTAAACATACAGCAGGGAACACCACCTCCATTGGCAACGAGTCAAAACTTCCAGAAATAACGACGACTTGATGGAGCCATGGCATGAGATACCCTACTAGCAAAGCCTTAGAAGAAATAAGCTCTCCACTTTGAAAGAAATAACTCTCAAAAGTGGTGCCGACAGGGTAACCTTGTTCATCTGATTCCGACACCCGATGCATGAGAGGATAAGTAAGTACCCGTCGCGACAATTCACTTGCATCACAAGGACCCAAGGGAACCATAGGGTTATTTTTATGCTCCAAGTTCTTGAAGAGATATCAAGCCCAGATGCTATGGCTGAGGAGTCTCTCACCCTTCTTATTGAGCCGTCCTTCCACATTCAAACAAATGTGGTAATGACACATTAACTCCCAGAAAGTCTCTACTACTTAGGGTTGCTCCTTCTCTAGAGCAACTAACTCTCGTTGACCTGGGATATATTCCTCATATGGATAGTTCCCGTTTGGCAGCCCAGAGACTTCTTCCATCTCGTGAAGAGCAATCCCTATCTCTCCATCAGGAGTAAAGAAAGTACGGGTGTTAGGGTTATACAACTCCAGAATATCAAAGAGCTGGTGGGAGTTATTGATCAATCCGAATTGTGTCGCTCTAATGGGCGCATAAAGAGCAAACTTTTGTAGGTCTTCTTAGTTCTCTTGCAAAATGTATTCAGTGACACGAGGCCACCACTGTGTAGGACTCCAATGAGACCAACCTGGAGTTCTAAAGTCTTTAGTAGGGAGTTGACCGTTTCTCCTAAAGAACGCATGACCAAAGGTGTTAGCCTCTTCAGCGGTCTAACCAATCGGGAGTTCTTTTTGAAAAAGCCCAGGGTGTAATCTGGTAATGTAACGACCACCACTATCTATCTTGGCGCCGCTATGAGAAAAGTGGCCATATATGACGCTGTCCTATACTGGGGTTAAATCCCAATCCCTTTTCCTGGGAGCTGAGACAATCTTCAAAGCAGTAAGAGAGACGTCACGCTCCATCTGAGGCAAGAACAAATTTGGCCCGTTTACAGTTCTAAGCCACTCGTAAGTCCCGATATCCAACAAATCAGGATCCTCTGAAGAGTCTCCGAATAAGAGAACAGGCTTCACAAATTTCGTTTAATAATTCTAGAGGGTGACCCTCATCAGAATAGCCAACGACGTTGGACATGTGAAGTGAAACTTGCGAATAAGGTTCATCAAAAGGCGAAACAAGTCATAAAGACAAGAATCATTGATGACGAGCCTCATCCAGCCAAAAAGTCGTCATCTTTATGATGAGTCTGGAAGAAACTATTCATCTTCCTCAAGAAACCCAAGTCTAAAATAGACAGGGTTAATATCTTTCAGAATGCAAATCATGCGTTTAAGATCTATTACCTAAAAAGATGGGTAGAACGCCAGGTTCGTGCGAAGAGTCAGCAACCTTCTTGCCCTTACTCTTGTTTCGGTCTACAGCGGTCTTAGGGGCCATTGCTTTCGCTTGAAGAGCTTGCGAAGAAAGAAAGAACGGAATTTTGAGGGAAGAAAGAGTTCAGATAACCCAAACGATGAAGAGGGAAGAAGAGGCTTCTCATATTATGATACCCTATTTATAGGGGTGGGAAAAAAGGTCGAATCAAGGGTCGCGATCTTCAGTTAAGGTCGTTCGATGAGATCTCTCCCCAACAAAATCTACGGACGGGATTCACGAGGATTTCTAATCATCACCAGCTGGCAACCATTCTCTAAATCTTGGAAAGGCGCATAACAGTGATGCTGACGAAGCCGTAAGGGATCAGTTGTCAGACGACGATTATTCTGACAAGGCTCGTGTAAAGGGAGAAACTCCAGAACAAACCTCAAGGTAATTTTCATGAACACGAGGTTCATGACAAAACTAGGCTCATAAAATAAATTACTCAGGTTCGAGAAACCTATTCAAAGTATTTCAGATTACATACAACCCGATTCAAGTCTGAAAACTTTGAAGGGGGTTTTGTAGACATTAAAAAATGCTAAAATTTGAAAGGCGAAAAGAGAGGTCAGGGAAACGAACCCCTTTTCAACCAGAAATGAGGTTCGTTGTTCAGAAAAGATCAACCTCAAGAACGAGGGTCACCATGCAGTTGAACTCAACACTGAAAGGTAAAGTTTATTATTGAATGAAACGGATCTACGAGGCTCAGAGCTCGTCATTGGATATGAAGTTCGAAGTTTGCTAGTGAATACGAGACTTGAAGCTCGTCATTGGATATGAGGTTCGAGGTTCATTGGTGGATACAGGGTTCGAAGCTCGTTATGGGACACGAGTTGAACCCTAGTTGTCAAAGATAAGCTCGTCATTGGATACGAGGTTCAGAGTTCATCATTGGAGATGAAGTTCATCAATGAAAACAAAGTATGTCATCACACTTAAGGTTTGTCAGTGAAGACGAAGCTCATTAATCAAAGAAACACGAGGCTCATCACGCAGTGAGGCTCGACGTCAATTACGAGGCTTGCCACGTAGTGAGGCTCAACATTAAAGATGAGGCTCGCCATCCAGCAAGGCTCGACATCAAAGATGAGGTCCGCCAATGCAGTAAAGTTCGTCACCCACATTAAATTAGGCTGTAACGGCCACGAAGACCCAGTCAGCCACGTGGGCCAAATTCAAGGAGTCAGTTACGCTACTCCACAATTTTAGCGCATCAGTTACGCTCACGATTCCACGATTGTAGCACGTCGGTTACGTGCTCAAACTCCTATAAATAGCCATCGATGGCTACAGAGAAAGGGGTGGTTGATTATTCTTCATTGGAGATTTTCAAGCTTGGACTTAGAGAAGCATCAGAGCTTAAAGTTTCTACACGTCCATCCGGAGTTCGAACCTCGATTCTAACTGGTTAACCTACATCAGAAGCTCTTGTGATCTTAGTCTGATCGTCAACGGGAAGTAATCTCGACTCAAGCATCAGGGGAAGCATCTTTTCGCCACCTAAAACCCACGTTAAACAAAGAGGAGCTGAATTAATCTTCTCTTCATCTGTAATCGAGAGAGAGAGTGAGTGATTGTAAGGGTTTCGTACCAAGTGATCAAACCCATTTCTTAAAACAAGAATCAATCAATCCCAGATAACTTTTTCAACCCTACAGGTATCATGCATGTTAGATTCATGGTGACTTCATCCATCAAGCACTGGGAAACTTACACCCAACATCATCATCTTGGTCTTTCGATATGTGGGGAATGGATATTATTAGAACCATCACTCTACTAATAACCAAAGGACATCGGTTTATCTTGGTCGTGACCGACTACTTCTCCAAATGGGCAGAACCAATTTTGTTGAAAGAAATCAAGGTTTCAAACGTGATCAAATTTATTAAGCATCACATCATCTATCGCTTCGGTATACCAAGACGAATAGTTCATAACAATGACACATAGTTTGTCAGTCACAGATTTCAGAGATTCTATGATAAGTTCAGAATTCAGAGTGTCGCATCGACAACATACTATCCACCAGCGAATGGCTTCGCAAAAACTTTCAACAAGATTATTGTAAATCTACTCAAGAAATTTGTCTCCAAAAGTTAACGCGATTGGGATGAAAAGCTGGGTGAATGTTGTTGGGTCCTTTTGTTTTGATGATAATTTAATAAACAATTTACTACTAATATTGTTTGTCTAGTGTTTGTGGTTTTTTATTTATTATAGACAAACAATATGTTGGAGGTTGGTTGGATTGCGCTCTCACGATGATATCAAAAGGAGTTTGGCAGAATATCGGAGTGAAGCCAATGCATTCAAGTTAAGTTCAAGTTCGAGCTTCATCCACAATCAAGACAAGCTTAATGAAGATCAATTGCCTTGGGTATATTAGTTTAGGTTTATGCTTTTGTGTGCTTATGCTTTAAGCTCAAATGGTGTACATACACGTTTTCTTGATTTATTGACTATTATACATCCATTTGAGATAATAACGTGGTTTGGGATTATTGACTTAATATAACTGGTTTACATCTGTTATAAAGTCTATTAATCCATTTAAAAGAAGTTTCAAACTTGTTTGAACTTGTTTTGTCAAAATCAAGTTTTAATAAGTTTATATCCGTGCATGTTTTTGCAAAACAAATGAGTTTTCACAATTGGAAAATTAAATTTGAAAAATTTCTTCAATTACATGTTTATCTTCATATATAAAAATATTTCCCTAATTTTTACTAATTTTGGAGTTGTTTTATTATTTTTAATTAAATTTACAAAAACAAGTTTTCAACAGTTTTTTCAGAAACTGTAATATCTATGTTCAAACAATTATTTCTCATAAATGGGAAGTGATATTTTAGAAATTATTCTCTAACATGTTTATATACATTGTTGGAGTTGATTTACTTTTTTTAATTAATTTTATTAAGTCAGCTAGACAAAAATTCCAGAATCTGCCAAAACTGTTAACGGTCGACTTCATAAGTCGACTGATGACATCATCTATCGATAAATGACATGTTTTCAACCTATAATGGCTAGTTTTCTAGATTTTTTCTTTTTATGAATTTTCTTGGATTTTTAATGGTTTTTGGGGTTGTTTCATAAGCTTATAAATATCTCATGCCCTCATACTTTTAAACCATCTAAGGGAAGTGTTTAAAAAGGTTTAAAGGTGTTTTGTGTTTGTTTAAAAGAGTGTTTATAAGATTTTTTTTGTGAAGAAATTTTCACAAGGGCTTGAGGAGATCATCAATTGTGTTTGGGCATTCAACTCATCTACCTCTCTCTCTTGTCATCATAGAGAAGTTTTTCTAAACTCATTCTAGCTATTTATTGTTTTATTTATAATTTTCATAAGCTAGATTTATATTGAGTTTAGTTTGTTTTATTTAATCTCTTTATTACACACACCCACATTGAGCTTATTGTATTTGCACACATAGTATAATTTGGGATTGTGGATTAGTGACTTAGAGAGTGAGCTTATATTATGTTCTCACCTTATTTACAGAACAAATCATTTGTTGTTAGCGAGCTTAATTGTGAGAATTCACTTTGTAATACAATAGTACACCAAGCGGAGTGTGTGGTGAGAGACATGATCGTCCCAAGAGGAGTGGGTTAGGTGGTAATGTCTAAAGAGAGGTTGTAATTCCTAACACTTGAGGGAGATATGGGCTAGAGACCAACACTTGAGGTGGTAGTTAGTGTAGTTACATTGTGAGTGATTGTAAAGTTTTTGGTGAACTAAAAAATCGAGTGTGAGGTGTAAACGTTATTCGGGTGAGCGTAGAAAACCCTGTTGTGATAGTGGAGATCTCTTTATGGTGAAGAGTGGAGACGTAGGTCGTGGGGACCGAACTCCGTGATCATATCTTGTGTTTGTGTTTGTCATTTGCACACTATCACTTGTTTATTTACTCTTGTTCATATATCCTTGCATATATAAAATTGAATATCAATATTGTTAGGATATATTTGTTAATTAATTATAATCAGTATTAATATCTAAGAAGATTATCAATAACCCTATTCACCCCCCCCCCCTCTCTAGGATACTTTCAATTGGTATCAGAGCCGGTACTCTTTGATTTAAGGTCTAATAACATTGAGTTAAAGATCCAAGTTATCTTTTTTGTGATAATCTAGTTTTGATTGCATTTGTCTTGCTTGCATATAATTATAATTTTAAGGATACGCTTTATGCACCTTGTTTAGGCTATGATCCTAATGTGGCTCCTAGAATAGATAATTTTTCCTATGACCAATGGTGTTCTAAATTTCATATTTTTGTTAGATCTAGACATTTTGATTTATAGGATATTATAGATAATGCTTATATTGTACCCACTTTGAAAAAATCCAAGTGGAGTAAGAATAATCAAAGAATATTTACAATGAATAAGCTTTTGTTAGAATTTATGCATAACGTTTTTGATTCATCGTTTTCTAACAAGTTTGTTCATTTTGATAGCGCTTACACATTATGGAAATTTATAGAAGTGCATCAATGGGGACTTAGAGACGATCGGACAAGCTTTGGAGGCTTCCTCTTCAAGTTCCAATGGAGCATCATGCACATGGCCACTAGGCGATAGCCCTAGTGAGGTTTGCGAGTCCGAACCCAATTGATGGTATAGTTGGATGTTTGGTATTTTTGATGATTCAATCATACTTGTTTGTTATTCGTATGATCCCTATCCTCTATCGCATTTCACATTTCTCTTTTTCCAACCTAATTGTAAAAGAATATGAGATAGAGATAGAGAGAGAGAGAGAGAGAGAGAGAGAGAGAGAGAGAGAGAGA
>BQKN01065172.1:44813-62757 GCA_022839385.1 Asparagus kiusianus
AGAGAGAGAGAGAGAGAGAGAGAGAGAGAGAGAGAGAGAGAGATCTTAGGGTTTTGATTCTTGGGATCTTAAAGTGCTTTTCAATTCCACAGAGTGTTGTCAAACTCTTACTCACCGTGCACAATATCAGCATATCGTTCATAGCAAGGAGGGTTGCCCTTGGATTGATCTTCGTCATTGTTCTTCATCAATATTCGCTTATATCTTTCAAATGATTTTTTTTGTTTTATCAAAAGGATCATAAAATCATTTTAACTCTAAACTTAATTGATATTTGGTTTTGTATTTCCTTGAACTTATTTTGTAGCATAATCAGGTCAGTTGAATTGAGGGTTGAGACAAGATAAGGCTAGGAGTTACTCATTTCTGGGAGTTAGATTAGATGACTGGTTTCGAGAAGATACCAGTGTGCGGTCTTGTAAGCCTACCGAATCGTGTTTGTAATTCATGTGAACTCTATTTATAGTGACGAAGTCCCTTTGCGAGAAAAAAGAGTGGACATAGGCTTGTTTATCAGAAACACTATAAAGTGTTGTGTGTTCCTTGGTTAATTGTGTTTGTGATTTTATATTGCTTTATATCGTTTATCGTGTTTATTTACCATATTCCGATGTATATTCTGTATTTAGATGAAAAATGATAGCAATTTTATTCACCCCCCTCTAAGCTTGCATCTCAGATCGAAAAAACAATAATGCCAGTGGATATTTTGGATTGAGTTTGGTCATCAGTCAGCCTTTTTAAGCACCATTGTGATATATTTTGCGGGCACTATCTACTAACATGATTAGTCTTATTAATATGGTGATCGATTGCATACAGGACAACTAAAGAACGACAGTGGTGGCTACTAGTAATCATTATAGTTGAGTGAGCAAAACAAAAACTAAATTCTTGTTAAGAACTTTCAATTAGCTCGTGCAAAATCAATGTCCTTTACTTTCTGATGTTGCAATTTTATAATTTAGCCTTCTATAGAATTACAATGTCTTAGATCTCACTTTCAACATTTATTTTGGATACTTAATAGGCGTCTAAAGCAGGTGTCCAAATTATGAGTCCTGAAACTTTACTTCACACGAAACAAAACATCTTTTTTTTTATGGTTAATTTCCTCATGCGACACTAAAGGAAAAAAAATGATCGCCTTTCACTTTAGTCTCACCCCATTATACCCAAACACCACACTTAGTGAGCTATGAATTCTTTGGCTTTATTCACATCAAGGAACTGAACAAGCTAAGCTACCATAAACGTTCTTATACTCCTTACCCTTGGTAAAATTTAGCAGATATTATTTTTGGGTGAAATTAGTGAATCTATCTGAGCTAAAAGAATTATAAACAAATAAATAAATAAATAAGAAACCCTGAGGCCTATCAACAATGAAACAACAGGGAAAGTCAGTTCAAAGCAGGGATCTACAGAGGTCTTACGTACGTGTAACTAACTCTTACAATAACAGAGAAAATATTCGATTCCTATGCACTACACCGGTGCTGCATCAAGGAAACTATAACCTTTGACAAACACAATACAAGGGGGATTTGAGCAATAAACTCTATAGTACGTAACCTACAATGGCTCTGATATGAGAACATTGTTTAGAAAACTAATCAAGTCTCTGAATAACATTATGAAAAATTCACTTAAAAAGACTACAGTATCAAGATACCACCTCAACAAAATTCCAAGCGCCAACAATTAATGCTGCAAATTAATGTTGCAGATCATGAGCAATCCCAATCAATGATACCAATTTCAAGAATTTGGAGTTCTAGGCTAGTATTAATTAATGTCCCGCGGAGCTTTAGTTTGAGCTAGTGAAGGGATAATATTGATTGCTTGTGGAGTTCATCTGCCATACTTTGACAGCCTTTGCTGTAATTGTGGCTCCTGTTGCGTTGTTGAAGAGGAAAACTCGTGCTCGTTCGTAGATTGCCTCCGTAGGATACAAGCGAGATGTTGCTGATGTTCTTCCTCCTTGAGCAAAACTTTCTACAATTGAGTGATCCACCTAAATTCATAAAAGAGAAATATTATTGTTAGTACGTTTCATGAGGAAAAAGTGTTGAAAAGCTTTTTAAAAGGTCGATATATCTTGAACTAAACCTCAAACAGGTCATTAAATTCGTAGTGTGGCATGACATCTTAATGCATCCTCTTAACTATTAAAGACGCTTTTGGACAAATTAAGGAGAGAAAATCTTGCTGCAAGCAATACTAGAAATAACTAGATGCCTGATTAAATTGAACTAGATGCAAGAAATAATAATTATCTCCACATTGCTCTAAATAAATGCCTCAAAATTGATAAAGTACTGCAAAAATATTTCTCTCTCGTTTGCATATAAAATACTTTTTATTTAAAACATCAGTAACACTAACTTTACAAGTTGAACACTAACCAATATTCTGAGTGACAACAATTCACCATCAAGCACCGTAAATGTACCTCCAACCACCCTCTTAACAATGTCGTTAGCTTTTGACGACCTGCATCACAAATAAGCAGCCTTCCAAAAAGCTATAATTAAATGAATCTAATAGCAAGATTATAAGAAAAGACTTAGCTAATTTCTTGCCTCATTTCATCGTGGCACAAGTGAGTATGAAGGCTCCCATCAGTTGCCCGGCTAACATAAAAGTAGGTGGCGGTCAGCTCGGTAAGATCTTGGTTGGCAAGGACGAATAGGCCGAATGGGCCGAGAACGCCACGGCTTACTGCTCCGCCGCTGGAGCTGCAGTTGTAACCGATGTCGGCCTCTATTGCTGTTTCTAGTGCATCTTTGTCCATCTCAAACTCCGCTTCTATGTCCAGCTGCAGAGGGGAAGGATCGATGATGAGTCACACTTTGGCTTTTCAGAAATCATTTGATAAATTTCATAGAACTATACGAAACTAGTATATGAAATAAATAAGTTCAACGATGTACGAGACCTATCGGGTGCTAATTTACGCTGATGTCTGTTATGTTAGAAATTTGTTTGTACAATATCATTTGTTTGAGTAATAACAAACTCTCATTTGTTATTGACGATTGTTTGAGATGATATACTAAAACGAGAGATACAAGGCAAAACAATGCAAAGATCAACATTGGTTGATTTCAACCTTCACACCATTGATGGTCACGGCACAATCATCGATGGGCATTAATCAATCGATGAATTACAGTGCACAATCAGAGAAAAATAGAAATTGGATTCAGCACCATCGATGGACTACAGTAATCCATTGATGGTTAATTATACCATCGATGGTCTACAATTAACATTCGGTCAACTTCAGAAACAAAAATTTGAACCATTGATGGACTATAGGGTAATCATCGATGGTGAGCAGGAGGCCATCGATAATCGTGCTTTACCATCGATAGTGACGATGCTGATTAGCAGATTTAGTGATTTAATCTCAATTGTTTGTCAAATCCTTTTATCTCCAACTTCTACTATGATTTTTATATCTCTTTCCTTTATTATCATAGGCTATATAAGATAGAAAGAGAATCATAGTTTGGAGAGGCTTATGCTTTGAAAAATAGAGAAATTTATTCTAGGGTTTTGAGAGAGAAATTGGTTTGTGATTTCAATTTGCGAAGCCTCATCTAACTCTTTCTCGTCACGCTCAGCATCTAAGGATCGTCTCACCAAGGAGAGTTGCCCTTTGCATTCAACATCATCAGTGCTTCCTCATCGATCTTTGCTTATATCTTCTAATGGTTTGCTTATAAGATCTTTCTAGTTTGTGCTTAAACCGTTTGGGTGGTTTGTTATTTATCTTATTTTTACGACGTGTTCAAGCCGGTGATAATTGAGGGTTTGGACTAGCGAGGACTAGGTGTTTTACTCATCTGTGAGGAGTTAGGTTAAATGACTGGTTTCTAGTAGATTTTAGGGTGCGGTTTTTCTAAGCCTACTAAATCGAGTTGTGATTCATTTGAACTCTAGTCATAATGAGGAAGACCCTTTATGAGAAGAAAGAGTGGACGTAGGATTTCTATCCGAACCAACTATAAAAATATTGCACGTTTTCTAGTTTGAATTTTTGTTTCTATTTTGTTATTATTTCCGCCGTATATTCTTTGTTCTAGTGAAAATCTATGGCGAAAATATTCGCCCCTCCTCTAGGCTTGTGTTCTAGATCCAACATGTTAGTCAGATAGTTTAGTGATAATTGTTTATTGAAAATTGTTTATAAATTATTTTTTGCGGAACTCCTAATTAATGGTCCATGATAGCTTTTTAAAATTTACTTGAAATTATATACAGTCATATTGATACTAGAAAGATCTCTTTGTAAATCAACTGTCTGGTAATATGTGGATGAATTATAATTCATTTGTAACATACATAATAAACCATAATACCATTGGGATCTGACTGGCTTACTACTAAAACAAATGGTAAGATCATTACTTTTAATTTCAACCATCTACTTTTTAGTAGACACTTGTATTAATTCATCTTGAAAGAAACTTAAGAAAGAGTACAAATCACAGATCTAGCCATAAGAAGATGCAAATTTTCTATTAAGTACAATAAATGAAAACTTAATCTGTTTTCTGTGAATCCGGTCAATTACACTTTTTAATTGAAGATATATAGATTATAAATACGATCAGAAAAATTATCTCTTTGTGTCTGAATCGTATTCCTATATAACGGAATGGCTACAGAGGGATACCTGATTGGCATCACCCACATGAAGCTCAACGGTAGATCCCTTGTTGACGACGATGTCGCTGAAATCTTTTCGGGTCATTCTGAGGCTCTCCACCTCCTCAATCGGCCAAGTGAGGACGTTAGTCCCCGTTTTAACGTCAAACAACACAGTTCGCGGTATGCCCTGTCATGAGAAAACACTCGAATCAGATATATAAACGTCGTCAATAAATGGACCTTAAAACGGTGCTCATGCGGTTGGCAGAGTCAAACAACTTAAATTTAAGCTTCCTTCGTGTAACTATGAAGTTTACATTCATGAATTACTCCGAATCTGTTTGCATAGCTTATATAACATTTTTCTTGAACCGTCTCACTCGTGGATTTAAAACGCAACCTCTCTTCAACACAAACACAAAGTGTCGTTTAGTATTTGGCGTATCGTGGTGAGTGATGACAATGTCCGCTCCTCATGTTCATGGGACACTAATTCGCTGAAAAATTAATAAACAACTATTGCGATTATAATACCGTGTTCTCCATAATTTGTTCGCTGACATTTAGACAATCATGATTCGTTTCAAATCTAATATTTAGAGTATCCTCCGTCATTTTTATTCATATATTTTCGCTTTTTGTTACAAACATATCATAAAGTTACTGAATAATAGACGACTGTAACTAAAATTATCCATGTCTAAAGGAAAACATGTTTACAAAATAAAAGAAAAATAGTAAGAAAAATACCTGGAAAGATGCCCAACCCTTGGCGACATCAGCATCCCCGCTATCAGTCTCTCCGACATACCCCCACATCACCCTCCTCTCCTTCACCGGATCATAAAATGTTCTGGACGCATAAAACTTCCCCCAGTCGATCCTCATCCCTATCCCCACATCCACACTCTCGTCGTCCGGGACCCACCGGTGCGTTGCCACGTCGTAGCTCCCGATTGCATAGTAGTCGTGCCACTCGTCGTTCATCGATGCTTTCAGCACATGCTTAACGTTGTCCGCGAGCATCATGGAGCGGTCGAGCCCGCGGCCGATGAGGGGGCCAGAGGAGGCGACGGGGAAGAGGTCGACGCACTCCCACATGCCGACATGGTCCACAGAGTGGAGGACGCCGGGGAGGAGGGTGAGGTTGATGAAGTCCTTTGTGGTGTAGACCATGGCGATGCCAGTGTGTTGGAGGGAGTCATTTTTCGAGCCTATCACGACTTGCCACGTGGAATCAGTGGTGTTGTACCTGTTAATGACGTTTTAAAATGGATTATATTTCTGTTAAAGTTACTAAATTATGCGATTTTTTTTTTTTTTTTTGCTACATTTTAGTAAGGATAAATTTCACAAAACCTTGAGAAGTAGGACTTATTTTGAGGTAATTACTTTTTTTTTTAAAAATTCTAAAATGTCACTTAACCTCCAAATTTGTTTTATAGATAACCTTTAAATTGTTGCAGGTTACGTGAAAAATAGATTCAGCAAAATGCGCAAGAGTTAAATGACATTTTCAAACTTTCCGGGTTATCTCAGTATAATTAAGTGGCACATGCATATACCATATTGGATTGGGATCCCTGAAGTCCGTGAGTCCAATCCCCGGCGGAGGGCGGAGCACCGGATTAACCTCATCATACTTAACCCACTCGACAAGCAGCGGGTCGGAGGGATCGGCAGCCATGGCCACACTCATGATCTGGTACTTCTCCTTGGTGCCACCGGTGTAGAGCATGACGACACGTCCGTCGTCAGGCATGACAGTAATGGAGCCGGTCCAGACCCCGTAGATGTCATACCATCGGTCAGGCTTGACGGCGACGGGGAGGTGGAACCAGCTGAGGAGGTCGCGGGAGACAGCGTGGCCCCATGATATGTCGCCCCAGTAGGCGTAGTTTGGGTTGTGCTGGTAGAACAGGTGGTACCACCCCTTGTAGTACATCGGACCTGTACAAAACACATCATATCGTGCTATCTGTATACATGTGAAATTGGATTTGGAATTAATCCTCTTTCTCTACGTACTAAACATTACAATTTTTCATTTTCCTTTCATAATTGTTTATCATTTAAAGGTAAAACCCTCAATTGTTTTTATAATTTTGTCGTTTTGATGGAGTGGAAGAAAATTTTTAGCTAGATATCAGAGATACTGGATCAAACACTTGATGATCCAATTGGTCCAATATCCACTCTACATTGTTTAACAATGCAAATGGAGTTTTTCATTGAATTTATTATTATTTGTATAATTTGGTGGGCTCCCGTGCAAGCATACAGAAGCTTTCCTAAAGTGTGTTAGGCCCAGTTTATTTAAAAAATCAAGGATTTATTAACTTGTGGCCCTTCCACTCGGCACCGTCGGATCACTAAGGCCGACTTTCGTCCCTGCTCGACGGGTGGGTCTTGCAGTCAAGCTCCCTTATGCCTTTGCACTCGAGGGCCAATCTCCGTCCGGCCCGAGGAAACCTTTGCACGCCTCCGTTACCTTTTGGGAGGCCTACGCCCCGTAGAAACTGTCTACCTGAGACTGTCCCTTGGCCCGTAGGTCCTGACACAAGGTACCATTGTTAGTTTTTATTTTTATTTATTTGTAGAAATTATTTTTCTTGTAGAAATTATTTTTCTTCCTTTGAAGAGCTCGAGAGTGTTCTTATATACTGAAAGCAGGAGGAACTATCTTGAAGAATTGCAAAAATCAAGATTAGCATTATATCTGCCATGGTTAAAGTTCAATTCATAGATTATATTATTTATATAATTTTATCAGCTATGCTAACAAATTCAAGTGATTAATGCCTCTGCTGAATTTCTGTTAGTTCTCATATGACTATATACTCATGGTATGCATGTTCATATGTATGTAGAAGAATATTTTTTTATAGAGACTTGCTTAGAACTTTTACAATCTATGCATTCTTTTTAAGTTGCATCCAATAGTAAACTTTTTTTTTGATATGCCCTTGCAAAATGCGCAACTGGTAATGTAATATACATATCCAATGCATATTACGATGAGATTGCGTAATCCCCAATGGGTAATACACGATATTTACAACAAAACTAGTTTTTTTCCCCTCATGCTATATTGGTAACTCTTCATGAATCCCCAACATGTAAGCGGGAGTTATCGATTATTATGACTAGTAATCTAGTTACAAATCCTAGATAGGAAAGTAACTTAATCAATGTCCTATGAATGAATTTCAGGAGTTTGTTTTACTACACCTAGTGGTGGATCTGTGTTTGCTGATATCCTAAATACTGATGTTTTAGATGGCACCAACTATATTGTTTTGTAATTTTTAGACAACCGACATATATGAATTGGAAGCAAAAGGTTGACATGTTGTCTTCTCTTTATGGATATAAGGATATTGTGATTGTAGATGAACCACCTAGCTTACCCCAACCAGTGACTAATGATGAAGAAAAGGCCAAATATGGAGAGGACTTAAAGAAATATGATAATTGGAAGTTAGCTAATGATGTTTCTAAGTCTTCTGTTCTTAGTAGTCTTAATAAGACACTTTGCATGACATATTTCCACACTAAAACAACTAAGGAGATATTATAAAAGTTAGAGGCAAAGTATAAAAGGAAGTCTAGTTATCATGTTAATAATTTATGGAAGAAGTTCACTAGAGTCAAGTGTAAAGAAGAAGCTGATGTTAGAATTAAAGCATGTGAATGATATGGCAGGCCATAGTAGACTAGTTAATGTTTTATGGTTGATCTATGGATGAGAAAACCATAATTTCAACAATTATCATTTCAAAACCATAATTTCAACAATTATCATTTCACTTCCTGGATCCTATAAGTTCATAGATGATTTTTATATCTTGGATGAAACTGACTGGTCTATAGAGCATTTAATTAGTAAGATGGACTACGGAGAAGATAGAAAGTTTGTTAAACTACATGTTGATGTTAGTAAGTCAAATATGTCTGCTAGCAATATGTAGTTAAAACCAAAACACACTAAGAATTTTAAAAATAAGGGTAAGAAGTGCCAATTTTATGGGAACAATCAGAGGAGTTTTAACCAAAAGGGACACATAAAAATTGAGCAAAGAGTGGTCTGCTTTCATTGCAATAATCTGGGACACATAAGAGAGGATTTAGGAGCTTTAAGAATTGGTTGAACCAGCTACTTAAAGTCAGAGATAAGGTGTTAATTTCTTATCAACAAAGAGTCTCTGTGGATCAAATGGGTTCATAGGACCTACTTAAAAAACAGGGACATCTAGCGAGTTGAGGTGAAAAAGAGAGATTCTTGGATGTGAAAACAGCTACTTAAAGTCAAAGATAAGGTGTTAATTTCTTGTGGAGGAGCTAAGAACCTGAAACTGTTGATCAGTTCTTGCTACAAAGACCCTAAAGTTCATCTATCTGATTTGTATTATTGCCTATGTCCTACAACAATCAAAGTGCAGTGGTATGAAACAGTCTGGGAGAAACTCAACTACCCTAAGCATTCTTTTGTGCTGTGGCTTGCAGTCCATGATAGACTTCTTACACAAGATAAGCTACAAAGGAGAGGAGTAATACAAACCAACAATTGTTGTTTGTGCTCTGGCACTGAAATAGAGGATCGTAATCATCTATTCTTTGGATGCAATTACATGAAAGAAGTCTGGAATAGGATCATGGAATGGCTCCAATACAATTGGAGAACATGTGAGTGGGATCTGCTGATAAACTGGTACAGTTGTAGAATGAAGGGAAAAGGTTTCAAGCAAAAAACCAAAAGAATGGCGCTTGTTGTTGTAGCGTACTGTATCTGGAAGGAACGCAATGAGAGAATCTTCAATCAAAAGAATAATAATACTGCACATCTGATCAGGAGCATTAAAATAGAGATTTTGACCATCATCCTCAACAACAGCTCTCTATCGGCTGAACATAGGGACTGGATTTTTTCCCTGTAGGTGGCTAGTTGTTTGTTTAGGTAGTTTTGTTAGTTTTTCTTGATTGTTTTTACTCACAATGGAGATATAGTTTACTCAAGTTATGAGTATATTGATGTACATAAACTCTACATTTGGTAAATGAATAAATTTCTTTCATTGACCAAAAAATAGAAATGGTTGAACCTGAAAGATTTTGAATTTAGTGAGTCACTACTTCTTGAAGGTTGTGTATCTTATGTTAAACCTTTAAGTTGGTGGGCTAATTCTAGTGCAACTGTTCATGTGTGTAATGGTTTTCAGGGGTTCAAGGAAATTAGAAAGATTGAAGACGGGAAGAGCTTTATTTACATGGGAAATGATGATAAAGCAATAGTAAAAGGAGTTAGAATTTATCAAATGAAGTTGGACAATGATAGAGTTTTTAATTTGTAAGATTGTCTCTATGTTCTAACAATAAGGAGAAACCTGTTGTCTGCTTCTTGTTTGGAAAAATTAAAATTTGCCTCTTATTTTGGAAATGGAAAGTTTGTGATGTACAAAGATGATCAAATAAGATTACATAGTTTTAGAAACTTCGATATGTATCAAGTTCAGTTATGCGGGAATGTATTGTGTGAAGTTACTAGTTCATCTATGTTGCTTTCAAATAAAAATTACATCTGGCATTTGCGACTTGATCATATTGCTAAAGATAGAATAGATAGACTTATTAAGAATGGTCTATTTGATAATGTTGAAGTAAAATAATTTTCTACTTGTGAAAGTTGTCTGTTTGGAAAAATGACTAAAACACCATTTTCGAATAAAGCTGACAGAAGCAAAAATGTTCTTGAGGTAATTCATTCTGATATTTGTGGACCCATGAGTGTGCAAACAAGAAATAGTCATCTTTATTTTATTACATTTATAGATGATTATTCTAGATAAGGAAAAAGTGCATTGTTGTATAAGAAAAGTGAAGCTCTAAAAGTTTCTAAAGACTTTAAAGTGGAAGTTGAAAATGCTACAAGATTGAGAATTAAAACTTTTCATTCAGACTGAGGTGAAGAGTATCATTCTGAATTATTTTCTGAATTCCGTAAAGAAAATGGTATTATATATCTTTTTAGCATGTCTCATACTCCTAAAAGACGTAACAGAACCTTACTTGATATGGTGAGATCTACAATGACACTTGCAAACTAACCTCTCTTTGGGGTGAAGCACTTCTTACTGTTATTCGTGTTCTAAATAGATTGCCATCAAAATTAGTTGTAGAAAGACATAACAGAACCTTATTTGATATGGTGAGATCTATGATGGCGCTTGCAAATTTACTAACCTCTTTTTGGGGTGAAGCACTTCTTACTGCTATTCATGTTCTAAATAGAGTGCCATCAAAATCAGTTCAGAAGACCCCTTATGAACTTTGGCGTGGGAAGAAATATTCTTTAAATCATATAAAAGTTTAGGGTTGTGTTGCACATGTTCTTATTCCTGCTTTCAATAGATAGCCTTAATGCTAAAAACAAAAAGATGTTTGTTTGTTGGCTATCCTTAATGTTCGAGAGGGTGTAGATTGTATGATCCAATGGATGAAATCGGTATTGAAAGTAGACGTGTGAAGTTTCTTGAGGATAAGTTTAATTACGATGAATTTCTTGGTGAAAAAGTTTTTCTTAAGGAAGATAGTGAGCACCTATCTAATAGTCCTTCTATTCCAGTTGTTCAAAATAGGATTATTTCTCGAAAAAGGAAGGACTCTCTAGAGCCATTGAGGAAAGGAAGCAAAGAAAAGAAGTCAAGTTCATTACTTTCCTCAACAAATTGCTATCTTATGTTGGAGAAGTATTTAAGAGCTCTGAAGCACGGATTCGCCCTCGGATGCCACAAATCCGTGTCCGACTCGAATCATACACTGATTCGTCACGACACGTGCACGACACTGTGTCGGACACGGATTGACCGTGTCCGACACGGGTCAACGATCAAATTAGGCTCAGATACAGTCAAAGGAACTTAGACACGGCTCGGATTCATCGAAGGCCGATTCATTCGGGTTGCAGGTGCGGGTTTGGTTGTTAAAATCTAACCTGAATCGTTCAATTAAAAAACCCATCCTTATTTCTCAAATCTCTCGTTTAATTCGATCCTCAGCTGACTCAAACGAAAGAAAAAAAGAAAAAACCCTAAACCTAACCCTAATCCTCTCTCTCAATCTCTCAGCTCACTCTCGTTCGATTCGATCACCTCTACTGTTCCGACCCGATCCGGCCGATCGCTCCGCTATTCCGACCCGATCCCGCTAACCGACTCCTTCCTCCGACTCAAGTCCACCCTTCATTCTTCCTCCCCGTCCATCACAATCACCACCACTGTCATCATCATCTCCTCCAGTTTTTGAGTTCGAGCAGCAGCCCAATGTCATATTATTATCATTAATCTGATGGAGAAAGTTACAAATAATATATTTTAGATTGTTATTTTGTGATAGATTCATATTTTAGATTGTTAGTTGAATTTTATAAACTTTTCTATATATAATAATAATTTTAAAAAAATCCCTTGTCGTATCATCGTATCCTATTTTTTTTAATTTTGTCGTATCCTGTATCTGTGTCCATGTCGTATCCGTGTCCCGTATCTGTATCCGTGCATCATAGTTTGAGAGAACAAGATTCAATGAGAATGACTCAAATCTGAGATCATATGAAGAAGCTTTTTGTGATGTTGATGCAGAGAAGTGGGAATTAGCAATGAAAGAAGAGGTAAGTTTGATGTACAATAATGAAGTTGTTGGCCCTTTGGTTTTGATGATGATTTGCCAAACAATTTACAGCTAATTTGTTTTCTAGTGGTTGTGGTTTATTTTTTCCTTTTCAGGATATCAACACATGGTGAAAAGATTTCTATATCAAGAGTTAAAGATGCAAGTTTATATGTGTCAATCACCTAGGTATAAGAGAGGTTTGTCTACATATATTGTATGACTTTATTTAAGCTCAATATTTATACACAACATAAGTTTGTTTAAATGATTTTTTATCAAACTTTGTTAGAATTGTTTTTGTTTCATGTTTACATCTCTATCATACTTCATAATATATATAATGTATTCATGAAATATAAATACAATTTCATAAGTCATAATTCAATTCTTATTTTTATGAAAAACAGGTTTTCTGTACACTATTCAAAAACAGTGAGCTTTTACAAAATAAAATTACATTTCCAACAATTCCTTTTCAAACATGTTTATTCTCTCATTTATAAGCTTTTCCCAAAGTTTTATATTTGTTGAACAACATTTACTAACTTTTACATGCACTGAAAATCCATTTTCAAATCTGCAGTTTTCATGTATATCTGTTTTCGGTCGACCGAGCGTGTCGCTGAGGTCGACCGCAAATTGTCCAGAGACCTTACTCTGGGTTTTAGCATTTCACGGTCGACCGGCCGTGGATCTGCGGTCGACCGCAAATATAACCGTTGCACAGTAACGACTAGTTCCCTGTTTTGGGTTTTTGGTCTTTTTCTTGGGTTTTTACTGATGTATTGGGTTGTTATAAATACCCTACTGCATTCAACACTTGAACTATCCAAGAGAATTGATTACTTAAGTTTACAAAGGGTTTAAAGAGGTGTTTAGTGCCTTGTTTCAAGCTTTGTTTCAAAAGAGAAGTTTTTCACAAAGAAGAAGCCTTCAATTCAAATTGAGGAATCCATCCTCATCATCATTTCTTCAGTTCTTTGTGTTTATAGAGAAGTTTATCTAAACTCTTTTATATAGCTTATTTGTTAATTTCATATTCATATATTGCTATATTAAATTAAATTAAATTTCATTGTTCTCATTTATAACACACACAATATTGAGCTTAATATTTTCATACTATATAGTGTGGGTTGTGGGGTGTGATTTAGTAAGTGTGAGCTTCATTGTGTTCTCATTTGTTATTGAGAACAAATCATTGTATTTATCTTTCATTGTGAGTATCACTTGTAATACACTTGTACACCGAGAGAAGTGTGAGGCGAGAGACGGGGTCGAAGCCAATAGGAGTGGCGTCGGTTGACGAACCTAGGGAGAGGTTGCATCCGAGCACTTGAGGAGGAGGACACGGGCTAGGTTCCTACACTTAGTGTGTAAAGTGTGATTACATAGTGTTTGTTGTGTGAGAGTTTTCGGTAAGCTTGTAAACCGAGTGTGTAGAAGTTTCGGCTTCCAAACCGGATTGTGATAGTGGAGATCTCCTCGAGGTGAGGAGCGGGGACGTAGGTCGTGGTGACCGAACCTCGTAAACATATCGTGTGTTTGTGTTTTGCTTGGCTTATATTTTACTTGTGCATATTCTTATTGTTCTTATTCATATCTATCATTCTTGCAAGAACATATTGATCAACATAATTTTTATTGACATTTAATCGGGATTAGATTAGCATAAGACCCTAATCACCCCCCTCTAGGGTCTAACAATTGGTATCAGAGCTTGGTGCTCTTTGATTTAAGGTCTAATCGCCTTGAGTTAAAGATCCAAGTTATCGTATTTGTGCTAATCTAATTTTGATTGTATTTTGCTTCTTGCATATTATCTTTATAAATATATATGATTCATCTAGTTTAGGATATGCTATTAATATTGCTCCTCGTTTGGATATTTTTTCCTATGCTCAATGGCGTGTTAGATTCAAACTATTTGTTCAATCTAAACAGATCGATTTGTGGGAAATTATTGAGGATGGCTATGTTGTTCCCATTTTGAAAAAATCCAAATGGTGTAAAAATGATAAAAGATTGTTTAATATGAACAAGCTTTTGTTAGAATATTTGATTAATGTTTTTCACTCTTCATTTTCTAACAAATTTGCTAATTTTGATAGTGTTTACGCCTTATGAAATTTTATTGAAGCACATGAAGGGGAATTGGAGGCTATTCAACAAGCGTTGGAAAATCCCACTTTGAGTTCTAAAGAAGCCTCATCTCCATGTATAATACCACTAGGTGATAACCCTAGTGAGGTATGCGATAACGATGATATTATTACTTTTGATGAACTTGCTCTTGAGTTTGAAAAGTTACACAATTTCTATATTGATGTAAAGAGTAAGTATGTTAATTTGAAATCCACTCATGAAACACTATCCACTAAGTTTAATTTCATTGCAAATGAAAATATAATTCTTAAAGAGTGCAATGAAAATTTGAGATTAGAAAATGATATGTTGCTTAACGAAAAATGTAATGCCATGTTAGAAGTAGATAAATTAAAATGTAAGATAATTAATCTTGTTTCTTCTACTTCTAGTAGCAATGCTTGTACACATAATGATGAGTTGAATCAAATAAGAAAACGTATATCTACCTTAGATTCAACACTAAACACTTGTATTGCCAATAATAAAAAGCTTATGGACTTATGTGCAAAGTTTAATGTTAATTCTTCTAAGAAACCTATTCACTATGCACATATGTATGACAAAATTCACAAATGTTCTATTTGCGGTCTTAAAGGCCATTTATCTCAGTTTTGTCATAATGCACCAAAGCCTATTCATGATTGTGCATCCCATCAAGCTTCTTCATCACATACACATGTACACACACATAATGCAAATCATAAACATGCTCATGTGTATAAATATGATTATTGTGGTCGTTTTGGTCATTTGGCCATGTTTTGTTTCGATTTGAAAAGAAATTCTCGTTTGCAAAATAATTACAAAGAAAAATCTATTTTTGCAAATGAACCACGTGCATTCCATTTTGGTCAACGTAAACCATTCAAACCTCTACATTGCACAAATTGCAATCGTATGGGTCATGTTTATAATTTTTGTTTTGACCGTATCGGTACACAAAATTCGCCCAAACGGATTCATAACCCTAGGGCATTGGATTTAAATGATAGGGGTCATGTTCCTAATCCTATTGGTACCAAAAACATTTAGGTACCAAAATGTGCTTAATTTCAAAATCTTAAATAACATAAGTTTTAGTTGTTTTTGATTATTCATGGTTTCAAATGTTATTTGAAATTACAATTTTAAATGAAATTTTTATGGTTTACATATTATTAATATATACATATTTGAAATTATTTAAAAATAAAACAAGTTTAATATTTCAAAAAAATTTCATGTCCTAATATGTTTCTGAATCTCTTGCGGTCGACCGATCGTGGATCTGCGGTCGACCGTATGAAGAATCGTTTTCTAGTTTGGTCACTGGATTTTCTGCGGTCGACCGTCGCACCTAATGCGGTCGACCGTACAGGGTTAATTCTGAACTCAATTTTCGTTCTCTACTTTGGTTTTGGGTTTTGGTTTGATTTCTTCTTTGACCCGATTCGATCTCCACCATCGATCATTAGCTTGAACGCATCTGGACTATTGTCTTTTCCCCTTCCTTCCTCTTTCATTCGTTCCCAATTCCCTCATCAAATCCGATCTCCCAGCTCTGTTCTCGCGGTCTGCCGCCATTCCATCTCCGGTCGCCCGCGTCTGCTCTATTCTTCTCCTTCGGATCTTTCATCGTGCTGGGTACATCCTTCTTCCATCTCTTTAAGTTTCTAAGTCATGTTCTTGGTTTAGGGTTTCTTGCTTAAAATGCCTCCTTTGAAAAGATCTGAGTCTGATAATGTTCCTTTTCCTAATGCTGAGCACTACGAAGACTACCTGAGAAATACTCGTCTTATTCCCAAGTACAGGGAGTTGTGCAAACTAAAAAATTTAGATGTTAGGACTGTTAACTATGATGAACTTGCGCCCTATAATATTCCTAATCTCCTTAATGATGTTGGCCTATATCATCTCTTAGATAAAAAGAACAAATAACCTCATTATCCCTTTCTTGTTTATCTCTTCTATGCTAATATATCCTCCTACACATCTGATGATAATGTTATATATCTTAGAACATATGTGAAGAACACCCAGATTGAGTTTTCTGCTGATGACCTTGCGGGTATCCTTAAAATCCGGACAAGTGATATTGACCTTATGACCATTGTTCGTAATCATCCTTTTGTTGACAGTAAAATGTTTCTTCCCGGTTGTACCTATCCTATGAGCAATAACACCTTGAACCCTTCCGGTAAAATCATTGCTAAGATTATTGCTCACAACCTTATTCCCAAAACTGGTAGTTTTGACCATTTTGCCTCTGATAGAGTTAATGCAGTTTATGCCATTTTTGCTAAAATCAAAGTCAATTGGGGGCTTGTTCTTCTTGAGAATATGATTAGCAAGCATACCAAGTTCCTTCCTTTTGGCTCATTCCTTACTATCATCTTCAAACACTTCCATATCGATCTCTCCGGTGAACCAAAAGTAGATGCTAATAAAGAAATTTTTGATAGAACATCCCTTTCTAGGATGCATCTTGAAGCCCCAATTCCTGCTCCTTTACCCTCTGCGGGTGCATCTTCTTCTAGACCATCTTCTAGCTCTAGGCCTCGACCTCGTACTCGTTCAGCTCCTACTTCTTCTAGTGAGGTCTATGATCGTTTTGAGCGACTCGGTGATCGTCCTGACAGACTTGAGACTACTGTTTCTGGTCTTCGGCGTGACGTGAGGGAGATTCTGCGGCTCCAGCGTCAATCCCTCGGGATTCAGGCGTCTGTTTCCGGCTCTGGTTCTGGCTCAGCCTCTGGTTCTGACGAAGGTTCTGCTGAAGAATCTGGTTCAGAGGGCTCCGATGGTAGTGATTGATGGACTTATGGTGGTTCTTTAGTTATGATGTTTTTATTTGGACGTTGTAATATTTCACTTAAAACACCTCTGTTCTGCTTTGGTCTGTAATATTTTGGTTAACAATCTGAATGTTTGGACTTACACTCGTTTCTAGTTAAAACTATGATGTTTGGATGTGATTTGTTGTTTGAAAAGAATATTTTGGTTTTGTTTAATTCTTAGTTCAATCTGTGTTCTGTGTTGGTTTTTGTGCTGAATCATTCAACTTATATGTTTAGCTTACAACATCATGAAGTAGATTCATTCTATTTTTTTATGTTGCTTTGTGTATTCATCCACATGTTTCTATGTCTCAAATGATCTATCTGCTTGTTAATGTTTGGATTATTATCTTATGGATGGTATACCATAACTCAAATGTTTGTGAGTTATTCCTTTTCATTGAGTGTGGATCTTATATATTTCACATATAATCACTCATGCTTCTTGACAGGGGGAGTTTGTGCCTAACCATTTTCTCTAACCTATGCATAAATGCAGGGGGAGCACTGCTCCTATCTTTTCCCCATTTTGATGTTGTCAAAGGGGGAGAAAACTTGGTTTATTCATATGAATGTTAATGTTATATTTATTTTGGTTTATTCATATTAATATTATATCTCATTTAATATATTATTTGCCATCATCAAAA
>BQKN01065172.1:67757-104290 GCA_022839385.1 Asparagus kiusianus
TCAAGGGAAATTTACCCAAGATTCTCTCTCTCTCTTACTTTAACATGAACGATGGACCAATCACTTTGATACTTTCTAGTTTAATTCTAATTTCTTATCTGAAATGTGTATTTTATGTAAACCTGAGTGAACTACATAAATATACACTAAATGATTTTGAGATAATACTTATTTAATGGCCTTTGTTATATTTATATTGGTATTTTTTTTTAAACCAAGTGGGAGATTACTTATTTATTGTTTCAAAAAATAAATAAATAAAGAATTTTAATTTTTTTGGGTAAATGAACAGCTGGTGTCTCTTTGTTTTCTCATTTATGTTTTAGAGGTATTTAAAGTTTAATGACGATGAATTAAGTGTGAGCTTAAATGGAGAAGTAAGAGAAATGAGATCCTCTCCTCATGCATAGTGTCCTAATATTTCCTAATGTTCAATCTTAGCCATTCATTTTACACATGTGGGGCCCATTGGAGGGGATGGAGGGTGATGGAGGGGATGGATGCATTAGGAAACATAGGAAACACTATGCATGAGGAGAGGATCCGGATCCGAAGTAAGAGGTGTAGGATAATTATGGCTAATAATATATTACATGGAGGTGAAGAGTCAAGAACTCTCCTATAAATACCTCTAATGTCCTACAAGTGAGGTATGCAATCTAAATCAAGTCTAGCTAAATGGTAGCAAGCTAATCACTTGTAAAAATAATTTTTCTTCTTTCAAGAGCTCGAGAATGTTCTTATATACCGGAAGTAGGAGGAACTATCTTGAAGAATTGCTAAAGTCAAGTTGGCATTATGTATATGAGTTTAATGTTCAATTCATACATTATATTATTTATATAATTTTATGAGTTATGTAACAACCATATCTTAGATATGGTAACCTTTCAAATTATTTTAATCTTCTGTTCTTATTAAATGTTAGCTAACATTAGAGTTTTTTTTTAATAAGGAAGTTAGCATTAGAGTTAGAGCCAGAGTTTTGGTTAGGACTAAGATATGATTGCGATTAAGGTTGGAGCAAAGACTAAAGACTAAAATTTAAAACTTAATTAGGCAACGGTAATCAGTATCTTTAGTCATTTTCTATACAAGAATCCTCTTTCTCTTGGTTGGGTAAATGAGTTGAAATCTAGACAAACCCATTGCAATAATTGCGCATCAAAGTTGGTCTCCAATAATGTATCCCTTCTTTTGTCATGTCCATCTAAAAAGTGAGAAGAACTAAGATATATGATGTATAAGATAATTTATTATGATAGCTTGCGTGGTCCACCATATGACCATCATGATGGATCCGTTTAGGATCCTTGGTCACGGAAAAATAATTATAAAAGATTTAGTGTATACTTTTACTCTTCGAAGAAATTTACGACATTGATTTTAAATTGACCCTATTAAAAGACATTTTAAAGTACATTTTAGATCTCGTTATAATTTTATTTTAGAATTTATTCATATAAGTTGAACATCATTTTCAGGGACAGAGCCCTTATTTTAATACAATAATAATAAGGAAAATTTCTTCTAGGCCCCAAAATCCAACTTTTAATGTGCTCCAACCCCTCATATTTTTTTAAATGTGCTGCAGCCCCTTATTTTTGAAAAAATTATGTCTATGCCCCTCCATCATGATTCCAGCTCATGCCAGCAGATGATTAGACATGCAAGCAGATGATTAGACATGCCAGCTCATGATTAGACATGCCAGCTGGCTTAAATCCCAATTTTACCCTCCTCTTTCTCATGCCAGCGGATGTTAACTCTTAGGGTTAACATGTTAACTCTTACAGATAACATGTTAACTATTAGGAGTCAACATGTTAACCCTAAGAGTTAACATGTTAATATAATAACCATGATCGACACCGGCCACGCGAAGTTCCTCGGGACGGTGCCGGTGATAGAGCGGGGGAGGGGCAGAGGGGACCGGAGGAGGAGGGAGGTGTAGGGGGAGGTGCAGCGGGGGAGGGAGGCGGGGAGGGGAGGGAGGCCGAGCAGGGGAGGGAGGCGGCAATGCTTGGGAAGACGCTGGTGCCGGAGGTGGCGGCGCTTGGGAAGGTGCTGCGACGGAGCGGGGGAGGGAGGCGGGGGTAGGGGCAGAGGAGGAACGGAGGAGGGAGGTGTACGGGGAGGTGCAGCGGGAGGTGCGGCGAGGGAGGGAGGCAAGGGAGGGCCGGGAGGCCGAGCGGGGGAGGGAGGCGACGGTGCTTGGGAAGGCGCTGGCGGCGGAGCGGGGGAGGGAGGCGGAGCTGGGGAGGGAGGAGGAACGGATGAGGAGGAGGGGGTGTAGGGGAGGGGTAAAATCGGGATTTTTGAAGAGGTTGCATTGGAACTTGAGGAGAGGGGCATGGACACAATTTTGTCAAAAAAAAGGGGTTGCAGCATATTGTTGGAAGTTGAGGAGGCTAGGGCACATTGAAAGTTGAATTTTAGGGCCTAGAAGCAATTTTCCCATAATAATATTGTTAATTTTGATTCCTAAAATGTTTGTTCGATAAATTTAAAACTAAGTTGGTCTGATGCTAATGTTAAAAATAAAATTTAATTATTATAATTTAATATTTTAACATGATACTGGTCTTTATTCATTTATTTTATCTAAACAGCACGTATAAAGAATGGGAAAATAACAATTGGAAAATTTTTAAAATTCTTATTAGCATAGCTTGTCTAGAAATAATTTGGTTCTAGATTTCATCTACTTCTTAAAAGTAACACATCCAACTGAAAATACTTAATTCTTGTAAGCTCTTGACTAAAAAATATCAAACACTTTGTTTGAGAAATGAAAAAAAAATATCAAATGTATCCGGATTCATTGTATTAAATATACACCAAAATGATGATTAAATATACACCAAAATGATGACAACCATTGGATCATTAGATTTCGAGATTCATGTTCAGTTCCAACGGATGATATTTTTGAGTGCACATTTAATATCATAAGCCACCCCTCCAGATAATTTATTGAGAAATGAATATATATATATATATATATATATATATATACAAATTTTTAAAATAGACCCCATTAGAAATTTATTTTTAAAAATCAACACCTTTGACATTTAATTGTCATTTTCGACCTAATTTCAATCACCAGGCTAGAACTGGGTCAAAAATAGCAATTAAAGTTTGAGAATTTTACGTAATTTAAAATCTCATGAACTTTAGTGTCTGATTAGCGATATTAATTCCTAAATTTCTATGATTCACATCTGCTAATCAGACACTAAACTTCACGGGATTTTAAATCTCGTGAAATTTTCAAACTTTAATTGCCATTTTCAATCTAGTTTAGCTAAAACTAGGCCAAAAATAGCAATTAAATCGCAAATGCTATTTTTTAAAAATAAATTCCTAATAAGATCTACTTTGAAAATTTGTCTCACTCACACACACAAATGATCTACACAAATGTTTAGGACAGTAAAAAGAAATTTACCGCTGGGATCTGACATCAGTTCAAATTAAAACGCCACCCAAATCAGCATATCGCCATCCATAAATAACCCACATACAAAAATTGAAAAGAAGATAGAATTATCAGAAAAAAGAAGCAAAATAATTATAAATTACCAATAAAAAATATATAGTACTTTCTCACCGTTCATGTAGTTTTTCACTGTTCGGAAATGGAACCCGGCCCTCTGCCACGTCAGCATCTGATTCGTCCACGCATACTCCGGCTCGACTGAACCCGAACGCAGACCCGAACCCGATTCCGACTTGCGACTGCTAAACGAGGCTACAACCAAAACGAGCGCAGAGAAGAGCGCGAAGGAGAGGAACCTTAACGTTCTCCGCGGAGGTCGGGATCCGAGAATAGGAGCCTGCAGCGACGTGGCCATGGTGTGGTCACCGCCGGTGAGCTTAATGGATGTTTGGTTCTCAGTGGGTGAGGGGTTAGAGAGCAAGAGGGGAGAGCTAGGAGTAGTAATTGGTGGGGTTCAGCGATTGAACAAGTAGGGGAAGTTAAGGACAAAAGAAGATGGTACGTAAGCAAGGCATCATTCGCGTTGGATGCCCCGCATTACTTACTATATTTTCCTTTTCTTCTAGTTTTTATTATTTTGTTTTTTTATTTTTACTTGGAGGATCCACATTTGAGCTCATGATTCTTATTAGCTGTACTTTAATTGTTATTAGGTTTCCTTGCTTTACACATAGTAAAAGTAAAAGTATGTTGCGCGTCTATGCAGAAGCGTGCTCACACACTGAACGAATATGTGACCACGGAAGAAGAGAACCAACTATACACGAGCACAATTCAATCCAAATACGACAAATCAAACCAAACATAGAGATATACGTGATTCGGCAATTTGCCTACGTCCACGGGGAGAGGATGGGAGATTCCACTAAATCAAGGAGAGTACAAAGGGTTACAATCACACAAAACCACTCACACAAACCCTATACCAAATCTCTCAACTTGATCACAAGTTCTCTCTCTCAAAGTGCTTAGAATACTCAAAAATATCTGATAAAAAACCCTAGAAAAACCTGTTCCTATTGATATCAAAACAGAAACATAAACCAAATAGGAAACCAAAACAGGCCTGAAACATTTCCGTAAGTCGACTTAACAGTTGGAACAAGTCGACTTACCATAAGTTGACTTAACAGTCGCTATAAGTCGACTTGATAGAGACCAAAACAGCAACTGAAGAACAGATCGTGAGTCGACTCATGCACAGTCATAAGTCGACTTATGACTATGCATGAGTCGATTTATGATAGAAAAACTAGTTTTTCTGAGTTCTCCACCATTCTCCACCCTCGTCGAAGTTTTTCCAAAACTGAGCCGATATTGAGCGTAACTCGAATGTACCTCAAATTCCATCTCACGACGTCCCAATGACCCACTCCTGGATCGTGCATGTATCTCAAAACCATACTCATCGCTTGTGATAAATCTGGCCTCGTACATACCATCACGTACATCAAGCTTCCAACTACGCTCGCATATGGAGTCTTCGATATCAACTCTCGATCTTTAACTATCTTCGATGAGAGGTCAGTTGAAAGCTTCAAATGGGGTCCCAAATGTACACTAACTTGCTTCGTAT
Source organism: Asparagus kiusianus (assembly GCA_022839385.1). Classification (NCBI taxonomy): domain Eukaryota; kingdom Viridiplantae; phylum Streptophyta; class Magnoliopsida; order Asparagales; family Asparagaceae; genus Asparagus; species Asparagus kiusianus. Next base: position 72,839 of record BQKN01065172.1, read on the forward strand.
TCATGCTAACATAAAACTGCTATAGAACCTTCTTCAAATAAGCCACCTGTGTCAAATAAATTTTATCATTCTCTTTGTCTATGCCGATCTCCATCCCTAAAATATGCTTAACCTCACCCAAATCCTTCATCTCAAACTCCTTTGAAAGTTGTGCCTTCAACCCATCTATAGAAGACTTAGAAATAGAGACAACCAACATGTCATCGATATAAAAGCAACAAATAGATGTACGCACCTCCTTTTAACTTGCGAAAATATTCATAATAATCAAACTGACTCTGAGTGTACGAACGACCAATCATAAAACCATCAAATTGTTTATACCACTGTCGAGGAGACTGCTTCAAACTGTATAACGATTTCTTCAACTTGCAAACCAGGTTTTCCTTCCCTGCAGCTCGGAATCCTAATGGCTGAGTCATATATATTTTTTCATCAAGATCACCATGAAGAAATGCCATTTTCACATCCAACTGATCTAACTCCAATCCATATTGTGCCACCAAAGCTAGTAAAATCCGAATTGAAGAGTGCTTTACATCTGGAGAGAAAACCTCATTATAATCAATACCTTCCTCCTGTGCATAGCCCTTCGCAACCAACCTAGCCTTGAACCTCACTGGAGTGCCCTCAATGCCCTTCTTTTTCGTGTATACTCACTTGTAACCAATCGCCTTCCGCCCCTTTGGAAGCTCAACAAGCTCCCATGTATCGTTCTTGTGAAGAGACTCCATCTCTTTTTGCATAGCCACCTGTCATGAATCAGCCTCCGAACTCTACTCGTCCTCTCTAAATGTAGTAGGAACCAACGCATTGATACTCTCTACCAGAAGTTCATATGCAACTACTGTGTCGGTATACCATGCTGGCATCCGTATGTCTCTCTTCTGTCTCCGAACCGTATAAGAATCCTAAACATGAATCGTCGGTCCCTGATCCTACACAACTGTACCCGTATCCTCCTCATCGTTGTCGTGCTCGCCTTGCATCATCTTAGTCGGCACTCTAATGGATATTGTACCATCTGGATAACGTGGAGTTGCATCTATCTTCACCACCTATGATATCTCATTTGTCGGGTCACTCTCCACCTAATGAGAGCATGGAAGCTTCAAGATAGAAGTCTCATCAAACGTGACATCCCTACTCAGCACAATCTTCCTATCAACTGGATCCCATAGTTTGTATCACTTGACACCACGCTCGAATCCTACGAATATGGCATTCTTAGCTCGAGGTTCTATCTTATCAGTCTTCATATGATAGTATGCAAGACACCCAAATACCTTGAGCTGGCCATAGTCGTGTGCTGACTCTCCCGACCACATCTCCATAGGGATCTTCCCCTCAATTGCAGATGAAGGTAGCCTGTTAAAGAGGTGGCTCGCATATGAAAGTGCCTCAGCCCAAACGATCTTCTCCAAACCACTATGCGCCAACAAATATCATATTTTTTTCCAACAAAGACCAATTTAACCTCTCTGTCACCCTCATTCTAATGCGATGTATGACTAACTGTGAAGTATTTCTCTATGCCATCGTCTTGACATAGCTGCTGAAAGGGATCTGATATGTACTCACCACCGTTATCGGATTACAACATCTTAATATTTCTCCCAGTCTGCAGTTCCAAACTTTTCTTCCACTTCACGAATATATCTAGGACTTTACTCTTCTTCGTCATGGTGTACACCTAACAACACCTAGAATAGTCATCAACAAACGTAACAAACCATGTCAACCACCAAGTGATGCAGTCTTGGTGGGACTCTAAACATCTGTGTACACATAATTCAGGATGCCCCTCGTCCTATGAATGGCTATCCTGAACTTCACCTTTGTTTTCTTACCAAGAATACAGTGCTCACAGAACTCAACCTTTTCACTCTTGGCTCTTTTCAATAGCCCCTGCTTGCACAAAGCCTGTAGTGACTTCTCTTCTGTATGTCCTAACCATAGTGCTAAAGTCTGCTAATATCCGGTTTTAAAATAGCTGAAGCAATCTGGCCAATCTCGGTGCTCCCCTTCAGATAAGATAAGTTCCGACTGCGGACTCCCTTCTTCACCACCAAAGATCCCTTAGTAACCTTTGCTACAACATCCTCAAAGGTCACCCTGAATTCATTTGCCTCCAAAGCTCCAACTGAGATAAGATCCTTCTTTAACTGAGGAATAAATCTCACCTTCTTCAATTCACGGACTACTCCATCGTGTATCTGAATCCTTATGGTACATATCCCACAAATGCTACAGGATTGATTATTTCATATTGATAACAACACCCCCATCGAGTCTCTCAAATGATAAAAACCAATCTTGCCTAGGAGTCACATGATAAGTAGCGCTAGAATCAAACATACAATCTGATACATCCAAGTGGTTCACCTCTAGAGTAATCAATAGAAAAAAGCTAGAATCATCGGAATCATCGCCTTTCGTAATATTAACCTTATTGGCTTTCGGACCCTTCTTCTTGCTATTCTCCTTCTCCTTAATCTTTGGACAGTCTCTCTTCCAAGGTCTCTGCTCCTTGCAGAATGCGCATTGGTTCTTTCCTAGCTGGTGATAGCCTCTTGACTTTGACCTGCCTCTATTGCCACCTCTCAGATATGGGCTTCTATCTCTTGTTGACAAGGCTTCTCCTGAAGTACTAGCGCGGGAAGTCTCATTATCCTTCCTCCTCAAATCATAATTAGTCAAAGCGTTAGTTACTTTACTATAAGTGATAGAAGATCTCCCGTTCAACAATGTAAGCACAAAGATATAATACTCCTCATCCGGTAAGGAGCCCAACAGAATAATAGACTTGTATTCATCCGATATCTTCGCATCCACATTCACCAAGTTTGATAACAATTTAGTGTAGTTGTTCACATGAATTGCTAGTGAGGTGCCCCTGGACATCTGAAATCTGAATAACATATGCAGCAAGTGCGATATGTTCTCAACACTCTTCGTAAGGTACTTATTATTAAAATTTTCCCACATCTTTATTACAGACGTCACCCCAATCATATCATATTTCAGCTCCTGTTCCAAACAAGACTTGATCATCCCACAAACAGTCCTATTCATCTTTTCTCATATCACCTCTTCATATTTTGGTAGCCTCTCATGGACCATGATGATCTCCTCCAAATTCTGAGCATTGAGCACATCCTGAACATCGTTCATCCACAAACTAAAATTGATCCTACCGTCATACTTTACCACACTAACTTTAGTATTTTGAAAACAAACTTGAATTGTACCCGCCATCTTGCTACTTTCACCAACTTCATCACCTATAATCATAAACTCCAAATTACAAAGACAGATTCAAACTTGATAGAATTTAGAAGTTACCCAACTGAACCCTAGAACGGATTCAAAATAGATCTCCTAACCACACGAGAAACGCGAAATATTCAATGGCAACCCCAAACAATATCTCCACTGAAGCCTAGAAGTCTAAGAACCAAGCTTCCATGATGAATATTCCTCCTCCTAATGCCAAAACCCTAGATCTAAAATCTGAGCTCTGATACCAATTGTTGCGCGCCTATACGGAAGCGTGCTCGCACACCGAACGAATCTGTGATTACGAGAGAAAAGAGAACCAACTATACACGAGCACAATTCAATCCAAATACGATAAATCAAACCAAACACAAAGATATATGTGGTTCGGCAATTTGACTACGTCTACGGGGAGAGGATGGAGAGATTCTACTAAATCAAGGAGAGTATAAAGGGTTACAATCTTACAAAACCACTCACACAAACCCTAAAACCAAATCTCTCAACTTGCTCACAAATTCTCCCTCTCAAAGTGCTCAGAATACTCATAAATATCTGATAAGAAACCCTAAAAATCGTGTTCCTATTTATATCAAAACAAAAACCCAAACCAAACAGGAAACCAAAATAGGCCTGAAACATGTCCGTAAGTCAACTTAACAGTGGAAACAAGTCGACTTACCATAAGTCGACTTAACAGTCGTTATAAGTCGGCTTGACAGAGATCTAAACAGCAACTGGAGAACAGATCGTGAGTCGACTCATGCACAATCATAAGTCGACTTAACATAAGTCAACTTATGCCTGTGCATGAGTCGACTTATGACAGAAAAACTGGTTTTTCTAAGTTCTCGACAAAGTAGATATCTATAACATTAACCCCTTAAGTATGGGACTTTTCATAAAATATGCAGAAGATATGTTTAAATTTTTTCCCAAATAATCCCCTAACAATATTTGATGAAAAGAGAAATTCTTTAAATAAACTAGTTCCATAACTTTATTAGCAATATTGATCATTTTCATATTTATTTATCAATATCGACCACCTTTTAGTCATGCCGGTAGTGTGTGCTAAATGTTGGTCAATTTCTTGAATAAATAAATAAAAGGTTTCGAGAGTCCATGGTGTTGACAATCTAGTGTGATTAGTGAGCTATGCTAATCTTATGGGATTGTTAATCCTGTAAAGCTTAGTAGCATCCCAAACACAACAAGATAAACAAAACCTTGATCTATAAAGCTCTAAGTAATCATCAAAAAATGTTTTGACTTGTAAGGGATTGTTGATCTTCTGCTTGTTCTAATCCATACAATATATATAGATCTAGGATTTACAAATGAAATTCAAGACTAAACCCTAGAAATATGATTATGAGCCATGATTAATTCAAAGAGAAAATTAACAAAAAGAACGGAAGCATACCTAAATCCATGAATAAAAGCTGAAGAAATTTTAGGCGTTTGTGATCTTCTAATCTAGATGACCTCTCTACAAAAGTTCCTCTTTAGATGGAGGTTAAGAGAAATTAAAGAGCCGTCATTAGATTAGGGATCATAACCCCTTTATATAGATATTGCAATTTTCTAATTTGGCCCCTCATTAAATTAGAATTGCAACCTGGTATCTACAAAGTTAGCTCATGACATATTCAATACTCATTGATCCAATTGCTTGATTGATCACTTTATAAGGATCAACTTTAAAGATAGCATTACACAATAATATAACATATGTGCCCACATATAGATTTAATCCAATAATCTCATACTTGGGCACCATATGTTTCTTTAAAATGTGTACAACCTTATGAGCTCAAAATTGCTACCACAAATAAGAGTATTTCCAAACAATCTCGTATATTTATCGTGACTAAACCTATCAATAGTCACATATACCAATACAGTCAAATGACATAGATCAATCATAGATGTGTACCATAAAAATTATATGCAATGTGATCTGCACATGTCTATTTTAACTGGTCTTACTTTAAACTTTTGTGAGGTCAATACCAAACATAATATAGCAGAGTATCTAAACTGAATACTTTATTTTTATCAAACGATAAAACCAAACATAAAGCACTAAAAAAATACAACTCCCACTAAAACATGATATCCTCAAATAATACCACACCTATATGAACAGTGTGCTCATGAAAGACCTCAAGTGGCAATCCTTTTGTAAGAGGATCGACTATCATGGAGTTAGTTCCAATGTGCTCTATGGATATCTGTCCACTCTGTACCCTTTCTTTCACAGCTAGGAATTTAATGTCAATGTGCTTTGACTTAGACAAGCTCCTATTGTTACTGGAATATATCACTGCTGATTTATTGTCACAAAATAACTTAAGTGGACTTTTAAACATTTTCCAGAATGCACAGTCCAGTGATAAAATTTCATAGCAATATTCCATGATTAGATGCATCATAGGAAACTACAAATTCTGCTGCCATAGTGGAGGAAGTTACAAGTATCTGTTTGACACTTTTTCATGATATAACTCCTTCTGCTAACATATAAATGTAGCCTGATGTAGAATTTTAGCTATTTTAGCATCCAGCAAAATCAAAATCAAAGTACCCAATAACCTCCAACTGTTCTGATTTTCTATATGTGAGCATATAATTTTTTGTTCTCTATAGTTACCTCATAACCCTTTTGACTGCTATCCAATGGTCCATACCATGGTTGCTTAAATATCTGTCTAACATACCAATAATGTACGTAATATCTGGACGCGTACACACCTGAGGATACATTGGACTTCCTACAGCTGAAGTATAGGGAATCTTCTGCATTTCTTGAATTTTAAGGTTGCTTTTAGGGTAATGATTGAGATTGAACTTATCTCCTTTAGCAACAAGGGTGTCATCTGATCTGCAATCTTACATGCCAAACCTTTTGAGTACTTTATTGATATAACTTTTTTATGATAATCCAAGTATACCTTGAGAACGATCTCAATGTATCTGGATTCCTAATATAACAGAGGCGTCCCCAAGATATTTCATCTCAAAAATCTTTGATAGAAATCTCTTGGTTTCGTGCAATATGTCTATATCATTAGTGGCAAGCAATATGTCATCGACATACAGAACCAGGAAAATATACTTACTCCCACTAAACTTGTGATATACACAGTCAACAACAATATTCATCTCAAAACCAAACAAGATAATTATTTGTTAAAGCTTGTGATACCATTGATAAGGAGCTTTCTTGAGTTCATAAATGGATTTTCTTAATTTGCAAACCATATTCTTCGGGTCTCCTGACACAAAGTTTTCTAGTTGTATCATATAAATCATTTCATCAATGTCCCTATTGAGAAACGCAGTTATAATATTCATCTGATGTAACTCAAGATCAAAGTGAGTAACAAGTGTCATGATTGTTTTAAAAGAGTCTTTCGATAAAACTGAAGATAAAGTCTCTGTATAATCAATACCTTCCTTTTGAGTATAGCCTTTTGCTACAAGACGTGCCTTATACCTCTCCACATTACCATTCGCATCCCGCTTGGTTTTAAATATCCATTTACAACCAATTGGTTATGCACCTTCTAGCAATGGAACAAGTTCCCAAACCTTATTATCTTGCATAGACTTATATTCTTCATTCATGGCATCAATCCACTTTTGAGAGTTAGAGATTTTCATGGCCTGATGAAAGTTGATTGAATCATTTTCCATCATTCTATTATTTTTCTCATGTTTCTGTAGAAATACAATATAATCATCTAGAATAGCATTTCTCCTTTCTCTCATGGATCTCCATAATGACAATGGCACTGGTTTCTAAGGTTGTTGAGTTTGTTCTTTTGAAATAGGGAGTTATTCAACATTATCTTCTTGAAGTTCTGGATTTATTTCTTGATCAATAACAGGTATAGTAACCTGAATATTATCAAAAGTGGTAGTATGAATTGGGTCTGAAGCCAATTCCTCGTCAAAAGCAATGTTTCTAACCTTATTTCTCCCTCCAAACTCAACATCCTCAAAGACTGTTGTTGTTCCCGTCTCAAAAATAGGCTTGAGTGTAGGATCATAAAACTTATAGCCCCAAGATTATTCAGATTAACCAATAAAATAGCTACTAACTATTTTGGAGTCTAATTTTTTTCATGTGACCTATAAGGCCTTGTCTCAGTTGGACATCCCTAAATGTGAAAATGCTTTAAACTAGGCTTTCGATTAGTTCAAAGCTCATAAGGTGTTTTTGCACCTGCTTTAGTTGGTACTCTGTTTAAAATGTAAGCTGCTGTATATAATGCTTCTCCCCAGAGTGATTATGGTAAAGAAGAATAAGCAATCATACTTCTTACCATATCTTTAAGAGTTATGTTTTGTCTTTCAGCTACATCATTCATGTTAGGTGACCTTGGCATGGTGTACTGTGGGACGATACCACATTCGTTAAGGTATTTAGCAAATAGAACTGAACGTTGTTCACGTAAACCATCATATCTATCGTAGTACTCACCATCATATCTATCGTAGTACTCACCACCACGATCAGATCTAATAGTTTTAATTCTTTTGTTGAGTTGATTCTCAACTTTAGCTTTAAAAGCTTTGAACACGTTCAGAGACTCATATTTCTTATGAATGAGATATAGGTACCCATAACGTGAGTAATCGTATATAAATAATATAAAATATTATTATCCATTCCAAGATGTTGTAGGGAATGACCCATAAATATCTGTATGTATCAATTCTAAGACATCTAAAGATCTATTGGTACCTAATTTCTTAACTTTGGTCTATTTTCCCTTGATACAGTCAACACAAACATGAAAATCTAAAAAATTAAGGGGATCCAAAATATCATCAGATATAAGACGCTCAACTCTACCTTTTGAGATATGACCCAAGCGCTTATGCCATAAGGTCACTGAATTTTTCTTATTTAATTTACACATAGTACCACGTGATTCCACATGTAATGTTTCATTATACGAAGTAATTGTAACAAGAAAATATAGGTTATTATAAATACTCAAGAAATCAGTTCCTATAACATTTGAATTTAAAGATAAACTGAATTGATTAGTTCCAAATGAACAATAATAACCTGATTTTTCCAATACGAAAAATAGAAATCAAATTCCGTCTAAAAGACGGTACTGTTTGGGGAGAAAATTGGTTTCTTCATTGAGGTAATCATTACAACTTCATTCGTTACAATGAAAATACAACAAAATAGTCTTTTTATAAGACTTTTACACAATAAAAATATAATTCTCGTCAAACAGCACAGAGATCGTTTATCGGTCTTCTGCTTGCATAGAATCTTGGCCTGTGACGGGGACGTTGATATCCGTGGACCACCAAACTATCAGATCAGATCCGGAGTTTCGTCGATTCGCGAAGGAATCAAGAAGCGGAAGCGCTTATCTCGGCAACAGCGAGATAATTGCTCATCTTAAGATTATCGCAACAGGGTAATCTTAAGGGACGAACACGGGAACTGCAGATCTGACGAACTCTTCTTTCCTGTGCTGAAGAACTCGATCAATCTTATCCTCTCTTCTGAAATTCGTGCACCTTTAGTCTTCAGTCCGGCAGGGCTTCGCCAACGCTTAAGAATTCTAGATCTAAAAAAATAAAGGCTCTATGGCTATATTTATAGGCTTAGGGACCCCTATTTTTGGATAAGAATTGTTGATTCTCTCTTATCTTCAGTTAAAACCACTTAACCATATTATCAGATCAGTTGGAGCAAATCCAGGCGGTTAACGATCGAAAAAACTGCCGAAACAATCAAAATCAGCATTTTTCATATTGCAAAAACTTGGAAGTGTCTTGGCTTGGCCGAGACACTTATAAGTGTCTTGGCCAAGCCAAGACACCACGGGGTGTCTTGGTTTGGCTTTTTTGGTTTTGGCGCGTCGAGTTTGTTTCCATCGTAAATTTATCGTCCAGACTCGGATTTACGTGGTTCAAGATGCGTTGGAAAGCCGACGAGGAGATCTACAGGATCCTATAATTGGATCATATGTAGAGTAAATAGGACACAAGGGGTGCTCCGCCTTTCGTAAACGACGTGGGCCTCCCGATCAGCTCTTGTTCCCGTTATTCCGAAGTTCCGTTGCTTCGTATGGCCCATCGACTTACTTTGTGTGTTTGTTGTCATCAAATGAGACTCTGTGACTCGAATAGCGATGTTCATCATCTCTTCTCTGTCTTGAGCCGTGTGTAGGGACCTATAAGTAATTTTTAACGCCTACAGATACCCCCTCCAAAGTGTTTCAGTCTCGTTTCTTTTATAAATGAACCTGAAATACTTTGGATATGATCAATCCAACCTTCAGTCGGTGTAAAAGGACCTGTAGATAGTTTTGATTCTTAACTCCTTTGATTTTTAGTTTGTTCGGTATTTTGATGAATAACCAAAACTGTTCCGGCACTGCGTTTATCATCTGGCTGTCATCGAAATCTTGAATCAAAACTTGTGAGTTGATTTTGGCTCGTATCGTCGAGTTGACTTTGAACTGACTATCTCCATCACGATATGTTGACTCGTATTGACTTTCATCGTAACGCGTTGACTGGCGTTGACCTAGGGTTACGGTTGACCGGTGTTGACCTAGGGTTTCGGATCGCCCAACGTTAACTTTTTTCATAGCAACGTGTTGATTAGCATTGACCTAGGGTTACGCGTTGATCGGTGTTGACCTAGGGTTTCGAATCGCCCGACGTTGACTTTTTATTATAACGTGTTGACTGGCGTTGACCTAGGGTTTCGAATCGCCCAACGTTGACATAGTTTATACTCGTACGTTTGCTGGAGTATACATAGTTTAAGCTCTTAAGGTATTGGAGCATGGCGGTCCCAAATGTCTATACTCGTACGTTTGCTGGAGTATACATAGTTTAAGCTCTTAAGGTATTGGAGCATGGCGGTCCCAAATGTCGGAGCTGCAGGACCAACTATGATAGCTGATTCATCTGCATGTATGGATCTTATCCTGAAGTTATTGGATGCTCAAGTCACGAGACCAACTAATGAAGTTGATATGTCAATGACTCGCATTTATAGAATTTTTGGTAAATTCTCAGTCATCAACGGGTTTGATTAGCCTTTACCGATTACCATTTGAGTCGGGTTAGCATGCAGATTGTTTAGATCCGTTCTGCACATAACGTTATGCTAAAAGAGTCAACTCTTTTAGTGCTACGATATTGAATACGTAGACTTCATCTTTCTTACAGGAATAGACTACCCGGTAACGTGTGTTAGACGTAGACTTAGGATTTTTAGCAAATCCTCAGCCATCAACGAATTTAATGTGCATTTACCGACTACCGTTTGAGTCGGGCTAGCAAGCGAATTGTTTAAATCCGTTCTGCATGTGACGTTGTGCTAAGGGAGTTAACTCTCTTAGTGCTACGATATTGAATACATAGACTTTGTCTTTCTCATGGGAATAGGCTATCCGACAATGCGTGTTAGGCGCTGACTCATCCTTACTTAGGATTCAAGATAAAAGTCCCCAGATTCGGATTCTGGTGTCTTTTTCAATCGGTAAAAGACTAAACTGGCAACGCGTGTTAGGCGTTGGCTTATCCCTGATTAGGCTTCAGGATAAAATTCCATGTGCGTGTGAAGCATGAATTTTGGCGTTATTAATAACAACCTGCCACAATGTTAAATATGTGTGCTTTTGTTCTTTTACGGCAAAAGACTAACCGACAACTCGTGTTAGGCGCTGACTTATCCCTTCTTAGGCTTCGGGATAAAATTTCTTGTACTTGTGAGGCACGGATTATGGTGTTATTAATAACAACCTGCCACAATATTGAATATGTGGGTTTTTGTCTTTTTTACGGTCAAAGACTAACCGGCAACGCATGTTAGGCGCTGACTTATCCCTACTTAGGCTTCGGGATAAAACTCCCTATACGTGTGAGGCACGGATTATGGTATTATTAATAACAATCTGTCACAATATCGAATATGTGGGTTTTTGTCTTTTTTACGGTCAAAGACTAACCAGCAACGCGTGTTAGGCACTGACTTATCCATACTTAGGCTTCGGGATAAAATTCCCTATACGTGTGAGGCATGAATTATGGTGCTATTAATAACAATCTGTCACAATGTTGAATATGTGGGCTTTTATCTTTTTTACGATCAAAGACTAACCAGCAACGCGTGTTAGGCGCTGACTTATCCCTACTTAGCTTCGGGATAAAATTCCCCGTACGTGTGAGGCACGGATTATGGTGTTGAAGGATGGTGTCGAAAAATAGGAGAGGAAGAATTTTATATTTTATCTCCCGAAACCGAAGAGGAAGAATTTTATAGTCCATCTCCAGTTGCCAAGAAAACTCGGAGTGGGATCTCCACCTAAGAATCCAGAAAAGTAAAACTAGGAGTGAGATCTCCACTCCGAGAATCGGAAGATTCAAGCAACCCTAAATTTTATAGGATTGATTGCTTAATCTAAGAAAAGAATTCCTTATTTATTGAGGTGAAATTTCGATTTCGGTCCTAACTTTTATAGGTTTGGTCGAATAGGAAAAGATGGAAGTCTTTCGTTTATCGAAAGGAGCATTCCGGTCTTGGTCCTAACTATCTGTAGTTTTGACCCAGTGAGGTTGGAGGCAATCCTAACTTTTATAGATTTGATTGCTCAAATTGAAAGTGGACCTCTCGTTCATGGAAGGAATCGAGAGGGGATTTTGGTTGTGGTCCTAACTGTTTAAATGTTTAACCAAGATGGGAATTTAAGACGACCCTAACTTTTTAAAGGTTTGATCGTTTAATTTATGGACCTCTCGTTCATGGAAGGAATCGAGAGAGTATTTTGGTTGTGGTTCTAACTGTTTAAAGGTTTGACCAAGATGGGAATTTGAGACAACCCTAACTGTTTAAAGGTTTGATCGTTCAATTTGTGGACCTCTCGTTTATGAAAGGAATCGAGAGGGAATTTTGGTTATGGTCCTAACTATTTAAATATTTGACCAAGTAGACAGTGGGAGTGGGAGTGGGAGTACAAATCACAGTGGGAGTGTTGACTTGTACAAGTTACTCAGAGGGGGTGACAAGTACTTAACATGGAGGGGTTTGATAATCATCAATGATCAGGAGATTAAAATTCTGAATACTATGTCTGGACTCTAACAATGAGAATGTTGAGTGCACAGACGTAGCGGGAGTTTGAGTGAGAGTTTCTTATTCATCACCTTCTTATAGTGACCGGGTTATCCCTAAGAATACACTATATAAAATTCTCTCGGGAACTTCCCGTTATATGAATTATCTACCCCAGCTTTCATCGCCAAACTAGGTCTAACATTATACTCAGTTGCTTGACCGGGTTATCCTTAAGAATACCAGGCATGACACTCTCTAGGAACTTCCTGTGAAAGAAAGGAAACAGTTTAGACTCATATACATATTAGAGAGTCAGGGAGCAGTTTAACCTCTTATATCAGTTGGAGGATTGAGAAGCAATTTATACTCGTATACTCTTTAGAGTGTCAGAATCAGCAGTTTATACTCTTGTACTTGTCAGATTTTACATTCGACTTAATTGAGCGTTATGACGCCGGCTTCAACCAAGGTTTGGATGTTATTTTTGAGAGTAAAGCAATCCTTGGTGGGATGAAGGATCCTCCTATGATACGCACAGTACTTTGGATCCGAGATATTATCAGTTTCCTCCTGATTCATGATAGGTGGTAACCTGATCTTCTTATTTTCAAGGAGGGACTCGAAAATGGCTGGAACATCCTCATCCTTGAAGGAGTACTCTTTTTGAAGTCTCAGACCCGATGTCTTTTGCTGTCTTCGGGGTTGCTGTTATGACATCTGATTAACGTCAACAACAGCTGCAGGGGCCTTCCCTTTACCACGAGAGACAAAGCTTGAGTTCAGAGAGTTAGCCGCTGGTTGGCTTCTCTCGGTTTTCTTCCTTCTGAGGAAGCGTTCGGCTTGCTCTCCGCGCGTCTTCAACTCTTTCCATGCATTGGACGGTGCGACTCCCATACCTTCCAATATCTTAATAGATAGGTTATTATGACATGTTTGGATTATTAAGTCCTCCGTGATCGGATCTCGACAGTTCATCACCTTATTCCGGAAACGTTTGATGAAGTTGTCGACTGTCTCTTCGTCTTCCTATTTCTCCTCAAAGAGTATCCTGATGGATATCTCGGCGTCGTCATCAAAGAAATTGCTAAGGAATGAGCTCTCCATATCGTCCTAGCTATTAACACTTCCAGGCTTGAGACGGCGGTACCAATCGAAGGCAGACCCGCGAAGGGTGCCGACGAATGATCGAACCATCAAGGCTTCATTACCGGAGATCATGCCCAAGTGGGACTTGAAGTAGATTAGATGCTGAGTGGGCGAGCCCTTCCTGTCGAACAACTTGAAGTTGATCAGGTTGAACTTCACCGGATACGGGATCGAATCCCACTCTCTCGAGTAAGAACACGGAATGCCGGTCTTCTTTACCTCGAGCAGACATTAGAGCGTTAATTTTGCTCTCGAGGTCTTTCATTTTCTCGTCCTCGTCTGTATGATGTTTTGAACGATTTCCAAGTGGAACAATGTGGTCACCCCCGACATTGTTATCTTTGGCGGGACCACCCCAGCGTTGTTATAGGGGGTGCATTTGAACCATCCCCAGTATTTTTAGTGGGTGCGTCGGCCATGATGATTTCGTCCACTTCTGGATCGCTGTCAACCGCAGCGTTCTGGTTGTGGCAGCTAGATTCACCAAGTTGATTGGACAGAGCCTGCATCTGTTGGTCATGCTCTTCCTTCATCTGTATCATGGTTATTTCTAATTCGAACTTGAAGTTCTCTTTTTGCTTAGCCAAAGCATCCTCGATGATCTTGGTCATTTGTTCCGCGTTGATCATGAACGCCTCACGAGATTATCCTATGCTGGACACCGTATTGTCAGAAGCGATGGCAGAGTTCACATCTGATGCTTCATCATCTGAGGATAATCCACTATTCATCCTCTGATAGTCCCTATGCTTAGTAGTTCCCATGCGTAATCGAGTTATACGTTGGGATACGTCTAAAAAAAATAAGAACTGAAACTTTGCGTTGACTTCCCTTTATCAGCCATATTGATAGTGACCTCTGGGAGTTCGTCGTCTTGCGCAGGTGATCTTTTTCTACAGAAATGCCTTAGCTTAGTTTTCGACGCTTTATAGGAAAGCCTTTGGAATACCGAGACCCTCTGTGGAGCGGTCTTGGGGCAGCTACACGCTGATAATACTTTCCTGATAATTTTGGTACACGGACAGTGAGAGTTCACTTTTCAGATACCCCTCTTTTGAGATTTATTCGTACCCCTAACCCGATAGTACAACTCATCGACATTGTGGTCAGAGTAACCTATCGGCTGTTTACATGAATTCTCAGGTATAACGCGTTCGTCTGCTTGACGCGTTTTCTTCTGAGTAAACAACGTCTTGTTGGCGTCTGCAGGAGTCACTCGTTTGGAATCATATTTTTCTAAGGGTGAAACATTAACGGGCTCCTGGCCTTCTGTACTCATCCCCAAGCGGGCGGTTATAGGAATCAACTTGTTAGGAGGTCACGTACGACCCCCAGTCTGGATGTTTGTTTGGGGTTCCTTCAACGGTCCTAAGCGTTCCTTAACAAGCGCCATGCCTCGATCTTTAGGTAAAGAACCAAGGTGATCCTTTAATGGAATTCTAACTCTGGGGAGGTCCATACCGCCGTAGGGTTCTACCGGAGGCATGAGGACGAAAGGAGCGGGATCCGAAGTTGACGAAGGCTGGGGAGCAACGTCGCCCGCTTTTGCCTTAGGCGTTGATTTAGCCTTTAGCATCCAAGTTTGTTTGGATCTCGGCGATCTCTTAACCACCTCTTCCTTTTGCATTTCTTATGCTTTTCGCACCAGGATCTAGGCATGCGTAAGAAGTGTGCGACGCTTCTGAATGCGCTCCTCAAGAGTGGAACGATTCCGTTTGACACGAACCCATTCGTTAGTAGGTGGTTAGGAAGAGGTTCCCGAAGTTTACTGCTGGAACACTTGGCGCCTTCTAAGTTTCAGATCTGCATCATAGCAGATCCTATCAACAGGCTTCAAAGCCTTGGCAAATTGGCGCGCGAGATGTTGACGGCGCCTTTGACGAGCCCTCTTCATCAGTACTGGTGCACTTTCAATGGGCAACTCTTTGACTTTCGAAGAGTTGTCACGAACGTTGGATCTGTTTTTTTAGAGGCCGGAGAGGGGTCTTTCACTGCATTCGGGTTCAGATCATCAGCCTTGGTCTTCGGATCTGAAGGCACGTTCTTCACGGTAGTGGTTTTCCTACGTTTGTAAGAAGAAGATCTTGAGGAGGAGGAGGAAATATATTCCTTGAGTTTCTTCTGGTCGAATTCGTATTCGACCCCTTTGAACACCGAGATCTTGATTGTCGGCTGCGGCACGACAGCTTTGGCAGCGAAGCTGTTGTCTCCCACTGTGATCGCCAGCTTGTTTGGGGAGAAAATTAGTTTCTTCATTAAGGTACTCATTAC
Organism: Asparagus kiusianus; assembly: GCA_022839385.1. Taxonomy (NCBI): domain Eukaryota; kingdom Viridiplantae; phylum Streptophyta; class Magnoliopsida; order Asparagales; family Asparagaceae; genus Asparagus; species Asparagus kiusianus. Next base: position 88,650 of record BQKN01065172.1, read on the forward strand.
AACTTCAGTCGTTACAATGAAAATATAAAAAGATAGTCTTTTCATAAGACTTTTACACAATGAAAATACAATTCTCGTCAAACAGTACAGAGATCGTTTATCGGTCTTCTGCTTGCGTGGGATCTTGGCCTGTGATGGGGATGTTGATATCTGTGGACCACCAACTAATCAGATCACATCCGAAGCTTCATCAATTCGCAAAGGAATTAAGAAACGGAAGCGCTTATCTCGGCAACAGCGAGATAATTGCTCTTCTTAAGATCACCGCAACGGGGTAATCTTAAGGGACGAACATAGGAGCTGTAGATCTGATGAACCCTTCTTTCCTACGTTGAAGAACTTGATTAATCTCCTCCTCTCTTCTGAAATTTGTGTACCTTTAGTCTTCAGTCTGGCAGGGCTTCGCCAACGCTCGAGAATTCCAGATCTGAAAAATGAAGGCCCTGAGGCTGTATTTATAGACTTAGGGACCCTTATTTTTGGATAGAAATGGTTGATTCCCTCTTATCTTAAGGTGAAACCACTTAACTACATTATTAGATCAGTTGGAACAAATCCAGGTGGTTAACGATCGAAAAAACCACCGAAACAACCAAAATCAGCATTTTCGTGTTGTAGACACTTGGAAGTGTCTTGGCTTGGCCGAGATATTTATATGTGTCTCGGCTTGGCCGAGACACTTATAAGTGTCTTGGCCAAGCTAAGACACCACAGAGTGTCTTGGTTTGCCTTTTTCTGGTTTTGGCGCGTCGATTTTGTTTCCACCGTAAATTCGTCGTCCAGACTCAAAATTACGTGGTTCAAGATGCATTGGAAAACTGATGAGGAGATCTACAGGCTCCCATGATTGGACCATATGTGGAGTAAATAGGACACGATGGGTGCTCCACCTTTCGTAAACGACGCGGGGCTCCCGATCAGCTCTTTTTCCCGTTATTCCGAAGTTACGTTGCTTCGTATGGCCCGTCATCTTACTTCATGCATTTGTCATCGTCAAATAAGATTCTGTGACTCGAATAGCGATGTTCATCGTCTCCTCTCTATCTTGAGCCGTGTACGGGGACCTATAGGCAATTTTTGACGCCTACAGGTACTACAAAAGTATCTTTCAAATACAAATAGAAACCAATTCCTAATAACAACCTAAAATGCCCAATTGCTTTCACGTCTATCGATTGTCTATCACCCACAATGATGTGTCTTTCACCATCACTTGGCTTTCGGTAGCTCAGGCAATCCTGTATAGAGACACTTATGTGAGTAGTAGCACCAGAATCTAACCACTAAGTGTTTCTTGGTACTGAAGCTAAATTAACCTCAGAACAGATCAAAGTAATGAATATACCCTTTTTAACATGCTAGGTATGATATTTGGTACAATTCTTCTTTACGTGTCCAACATTGTTACAAAAGAAACAACATTGATCATCCTTACGTTGTTTCTTTTGGACTGGACTCTTAGTAGCTTCATTATCAGTCTTCCTTTTCTTACCCTTATCCTTAGAGGCACTGGCCAAATAAGCACTTTCTGTCTTATCATGCTTCAACCTGTCTTCCTCTTGTGCATAGTATGAAATAAGCTCATTCAAAGTCTATTTCTCCTTTTGGCAGTTATAACTGACCTTAAATTAATTGAATTATGCAGGAAGAGACAACAGAACCAGATACACCAGTAACTCATCACATAGATCGAGTTTTAGCGCCTTAAGTTTCGAAGCAATATGAGACATCTCCATGATGTACTCCCTGATATTTCCTTTGCCCTTATACTTCATCGAAATCAAGTGAGCTAAAAGCATGCTTGTTTCTACCTTATCATTTTTATCAAAACGTTTCTCAATTCCGGTAAGAAAATCTTTGGCTTTAGCAATCCCTTTGGATTCTGTGCCCCTGAAGGCTTCCGGAATGCCACGCTTAATGATCATTATACTCATACGATTTGAATGCTCCCACTTCTCATACTCATTCTTTGTATCAGGAGTGCTATTCGCAATGAGAGGTTGGGGTTGTTTAGTCATTAATGTAAGGTCTATATCCATGCAGCCAAGAACAATTAGAATGTTTTCTTTCCAAACCTTGAAATTAGTCTCATTGAGCATGAGAATTGAATTGATGTTAGCAGAAATTATTACAGCAGTTATATTAGCTAAAATAAACAAAAGATGTTCATATTATTAATTATAACCAGTAATCAATAAAATTCAAATAATAACAAATCTCATCCCAAGATATCTAGCACAACATTAATATCAAGTCTTTGGATAGTAATATTAATTGTAAGTGATACCTTGAAGCAATGATCAAACCCTGATAATAACACATGTCAAATAGTAAAAATATCTTTGGATTTATTCATTATTCACATGTAAACCTTATAATTATCACGTATTTATCAGCGCGGATGTATATGCAATCTAAATAAATAGTAATCTTCCTTTGGGCTAATTAAATATTTACACGAAGATATACACACAAACATCTAACATCTCTCATGAACAATTTACACAAGAGATATTACTTTGGTAACATCTTGTTTCAATTAATCATTTAGAATGAGAGATAAACTTAATACCTTAGTATCATTTTATTTAAATTAAAATATTAATCGACAAACAGTTTAATCCAAATTAAAAGAATTTCCACAACTTAATAAAGGCTCATAACTTAATAAGTTTCCGTATTTAAATTAAGCATAACTTAAGTAGTTACAGGCCTAACTTAAAATGGCTTTAATGGGCTTCAACCTATAACAATTCATAAAGCTCGCTTGTATTTGGTGGAAGACGAAGCTCGCCTGCTGTTCTTTGCCGCCGAAACTCACCTGCTGACGTAGCTGACGGAGCTCGCCTGCAACTAGATTCAAGCTCGCCTGCAGAAGTTGCTGACAAAGCTCGCCTGAATGAGCTTTGAGATCGCCTACAAATGTTGCTGACGAAGCTCGCCTAAATGAGCTTAGAGCTCACCTAAGTGAAGGGTCCCCTGAATGAGGCTCACCTGAAGTTTTGCAGACAAAGCTCGTCTGCTAACATAGCTGACGAAGCTCGCCTACAACCGAATTTGACGAAGCTCGCCTACAACTAACTTCAAGTATGCTTGTGAGTGCAAGCTCGCCTGAAGCTTTTCCGACGAAGCTCACCTGAATGAGCTTCGAGTTCGCCTACAAATGTTGCCGACAAAGTTCGCCTGCAAACGAATTCAACGAAGCTCTCCTATAACCAACTTCAAGCTCACCTACGAGTGCAAGCTCGCCTGAAGCTTTGCCGACGAAGCACACCTGCTGCCTTTGCTGACGAGGCTCGCCAGCAATGAAGCCTTGACTGAGTTAAAGTAACCGTCGCTACCTTACCTCCTGCACCCTAGGGTTTCGACCCCATGGTTTCCAGATGGCCAATCCAAAGGACATTGCGTGCGATCTTTTAATCCAAGTTTTGATCCAGATCAAACACACGATAGATTGAACAAATTAAATTTTTTTTGCATGCTACAGTTCATGCATACAACGGATTCAAACGTGCAACTTGATCAAAGAACCCTTATTTCTTCATCTTCAACTTAGATCCCCTAAGAATTAATCAATCTGGCTCTGATATCAATTGTTGATCTTCTGCTCAACCTAACTCATACAATATATATAGATCTAGGGTTTACAAACGAAATTCAAGACTAAACCCTAGAAATATGATTATGATCCATGATTAATTCAAAGAGAAGATTAACAAGAAGAGCGTAAGCATGCCTGAATCCATGAATAAAAGCTGAAGAAATTTTATGGGCTTGTGATCTTCTAATCTAGATGATCTCTCTACAAAAGTTCCTCTCTAGATGGGGGCTATGAGAAGTTAGAGAGTCATCATTAGATTAGGGACCATAACCCCTTTATATAGATATTGTAATTTTCTAATTTAGCCCCTCATCAAATTAGAATTACAACCTGGTATCTACACAATTAGCTCATGACATATTCAATACCCATTGATCCGATTACTTGATTGATCACTTTATAAGGATCAACTTTAAAGATAGCATTGCACAATAATATAATATATGTGCCCACAAATAGATTTAATCCAACAGTTGACAATCGCGTGGACATTGATGAAAATTTAGAGCAAGTTGCTTTTGTGTTGGTCACTGATTTGTGTTGTGACTAATCACATGGGATTGCCAATCTCGTAGAACTTCGAATTTTTTAAAAATCAACCAATTTTTAGCCTGCTAACTTGGCTGAAAGTTGATCGATTTTGATAAATAAATATCGATTTGGTCGATTTTGATAATTAAATTTGTGAATTGGTCTATTTAAAAATTTTGGCCTTGATAAAATGGGAAAATAACAAAAATATTATTTTCAAATTAGCATTGCAAATATTAAATTAATTCTTTTAATAAACCTCTTTTGAAAATTTGTACAAATTAGTTTTGGATTTGAGAGGAATAGAGAGGGAAAGAGAGGGGAGGTGCTTGCCGGAGAGGGGGAGAACTAGTATGCTAAATTTGTTGTTTGGTTGGCTTTTTTGGTGGGGGCGGGGGCCGGGGGGTTGAGGTTGATTTTCTTTTCAAGGAAATTACTCATTTGTACGTACACGTACTATCCTATATGCATAGTTTGATCTAGCGTTGTCACTTTGAGGGTTGTATGACAAAAATTAATAAGAGAGGTTAATAGTTTTTTTTTAAGTTTTGGGGTCATACCAAATTAACTTTACTTTTACGAAATTTACCAAAAAAATTAGTCTCTTGAATCGTTAAAAATGCTCTTAGGTCTCCTAATTCTCATAGCAGGCTAGTGTTCTTAATTGGGGGATTAATTTGAAAATAATTTATAAGAATTAGAGGACTTAATAGTATTTTGAATGATTTGAGGAACTGATTTTGAGATACAATTAAGAATTGCGAACCTAATAGCATAGTGAAAGATTTGAGGGATTGATTTTGAAACAGCTTACAAGAATTGGGGGATCTAATATTCTAATCTCCAAACAATAAAGATGTAAGGGGCCAATATGATATAAAATTAATACAAATATTATATGATATAAATTAAGGCTTCGTGTAGTATTGATGCAACTTAAACTATTTAAAGCACCGATTTGAAATTTAGATTTTTTGATTAATCTAATGGAAAATATTCACAAATTAAAATCAAATCAATGTAAGCACAGTTAAAATCACGACACAAAGTCACCGAAACAATTATTCCACCATGCCGGGCTGCATCGAGATCCACGCACGCAAGTATTGATAATGCATGAAAGCTAATCTTGTTAGGTTTATATGGTGTCAACCGGGAATCAATACAAAAAGATACAACTGTGACTTTAAGACAGTGAATATCTCCTAGCCAATGGAGTGCAGGCCCCTGACCGCGCGCTTTGTCCGGCTCTCCTCGACCGGACACGTCTCTTTCATATAAATAAAATACCGCAACTAATATCGCAGTGGTCAGATTCCATTTTACTTGGCTAGCATGTTGCATATTGTAGTTTCGGGGTTTTGCGCACGTGTCTATATATATATAGAGCTAGCTAGATCTAATCAGTCACAGATCAAGAAAACTTTTCTTAAAGAAACCGACGATAATATATATTTATCTAAATAAAAATAAGCCATTGAATCGAAAGGGATGAACTAAAATAGGTTAGTAATTTATAAATGATAAATGCAAATTGTTTGAAAATGCAAATGGTCAAGTATAAAATTTCTAAAACGTACTATTTTGGAGGGTTTTTCTTGGAGCTGGAATTGTAGTTGTAAAAGACTAAAAAAATCTAACCACATGCACTGCACGTTGAACCTAATAATGCCCATTCATCCCCTTTTTTGTTGCTCGAGAGTATATATAACATCTCTTTCTTCTTTTCTAAGTCACCGCTTGCAAGATATTTATTTTGTTATCTTGACGATCCACAGAGATAGATACTATTTGTACATATAACAGATGATGGGCAGACTCCTCTATAACTAATAAGGATATAAAGAATTTGTAGCCTCTAGTTATTTCTTCAAAAAAGATGCAGAATAAAAAAATGAAAGAATTACATTTTTAAAAAATGTCAAGTAAAGCGCAACAAGGAAATGTCCGATTGTAATGACAGAGTAAGTGGAAGCTGTCACTAGTAGAAAATAACGTATTGGCGACGGGATATTGGCGACGGAATCGATACCCGTCGCCAATACAAACATTGGCGACGGGTTAAAACACGTCGCCAATAACCCGTCGCCATTGTAAAACATTGGTGACGGGCGTAGCCGTCGCCAATGTTAAGGCCGTCGCCAATACACATTGGCGACGGCCTAAACATTGGCGACGGGTCCGCCCGTCGCCAATAGTTATTAGCGACGGACGTAGTTCCGTCGCCGATAATTATTGGTGACGGGCCTACCCCATCGCCAATGTTAGCCGTCGTCAATGTGTATTGGCGACAGGTCTTTTCGTCGCCAATGTACATTGGCGACGGGCAAAACCCGTCGTCAATGAACATTAGCGACGGCAGACATCAGCGACGGGTGTCCCCGTCGCCAATACATATTAGCGACGGCAAACATTAGCGACGGGCATTCCCGTCGCCAATAAGTATTGGTGATGGACACCTTTCGTCGCCAATACATATTGGCGATGGGATCGTCCCGTCACCAATGTTTGCCGTTACTAATGTGTATTGGCGACGGTTCATCGTCGTCCCCAATACGAATTGGCGACGGGTACACCTTGTCGCCAATGTTTGCCGTCACTAATGTGTATTGGCGACAACACAAAACCGTCGCCAATGCATATACCAAACTAATTATTTAGTCATATTCGATTCGGTAGTTCATTTAACGCTAAACAAATATTTTTTAGAATTCGAGTTTGCTTAAAGATTAGAATTTGAGCTGATGTATATTCAATTTGTTTGTATATTAAATATTCGTTTAAAATTGATCACGTGTTATTATTTGTATTATTGCATATATGATGCTGTATTTTAACCATTTATCTTTTCAACTTAATTTTTATATACTTCTTTTAAGACTTAAATAAACTAAATTTTGTTTTCTAATTAAATATTGATTTAAATATATACACATCATTTATCATATTTTTTATTTATGAATTTTAGTAGTGTGATATATAACACAATAATGTGTTATATATTAATTTTAGGTGAATAACAAGTTAACGTCAGCCGTAGATCCCATCCAATAATTACTATCAATTATTAAGATCGTAAATAATCTTAATCATGCTTGGGTTTTTATCAAATTATGCTTACAGTAGGATATGTGGATTGCTTGAGTTGACAGTCCTGATACTATATTTTAACTATATTTAAAGTTGATAATGTTTTAGTATTGAACACATAAGTATATATGGTTAAAACAAACACGAAAAAAGATATTACTTACATATTTTATTTTACTATGCCCTTTATATATTTTGCATATCTTTCTTTCATACATATGCACACATATTACATACATGCATTTTAGATATATTTATCTATATTGATAGCACATTCATGCATGTCTGCTGCATGCAGAGGGTGATCTAAATCAGGACTAAAGTGGATATTGTCAAAACCCAACTACTACTTATATTTTTATATGCATCAATAAAAATAGAAAACAAATATTGGGTGTTGGTCTTGCCAAAATAGAAAACAAATTCTAAGTGTTGGTACAGCTATGTAACCAAAGTCAACAGCAGAGTAGTATCAACATTTACATAGTTACATGTTAGATCGGCACACAACAGATAATACAATTGACTTACAGAGTTAATTACTTCCACTGGCTTGATTTTCACTAACAATAACTGTGAATTGTTTGATTCTTTGTGTTTTGTGCAGGCCTTCATTGATAAATTCAGACAACACATGCATGCACCGCATGGGCATTTGACTTCAGAATTTTTTTAATGAATTTGGGTTTTCGTGTTTTAACGAGTCAACTAGGTCCAAACGAGTTAACTTTTTATAATTAAAAGTCAAGGGAAACTAGTAACAATAGTTAGATTTTAAAAAATATTTTTTTAAATATAACCGGTGTTAACCAGGGACCTAATAGTAAATATTGTAATGATTTGATGGATGAACTAGAAATTTCCATGATTTGAGTGAGTAATTTTGAAATATTGAAGATAGTCAATCAGACTAAATTTGAAATATTGAAGATTTGAGGGACTAATATTGAAATAATCCAATCATTAACTCTAAACTCAAGGGTGTAAAAGAAAAATTGATAAAGAATAGTTAGCTTTTAGGGTTGCAATAGCAATTTCTATGAGATTTCGGGAACTAATTTGAAAATATAAAAACTTTGAGGCACTAAAATTAACATATGATAGACATAACTTGTAGGATCTGAAATAGATACACTTGAACACTAGAGGGGGGTGAATAGTGTTTTTTTTAAAAGTTATGCAAAGTATATTATAAATTACAATGAAGAATAGCAATCTCAGAAAATCACAATCACAAACACAGGGATTTTATACTGGTTCCACCAATCCGGTGTACATCCAGTCCCCAAGCAAATCCCGCTTGAGAGTTTCCACTATGATTTTGAATAAACTTACAAAATCAAACGCAAACCTGACTAATTTGCAAGTCCCTGCAAATTGCAACACCAATTGACAAACACCTTGTCAATTTGAACACCAATCTCTACACCAAGAGATCAACCCTCTCAAACCCGAGAGAAATCCTTTTGAAGTAAGAACACAATTGATCCTATAAGCCTTGAATGTGTAATGAAGTGCAGCAGTGGCTTAGGATTATTTTAACCTCTGTAAATTGCCTAAATGATAAGTATTTGAAGAATGATTAAAGGCAATTTCAGAAACTCTTCTTTTTCTCAAAATTCTGAATGTTTTTCACTTGAAAAATTGCACAAAGATCAAAGCTTATGGGTATGTATGTCTCTGTAATTTTTCTGAACAAATAACCTATTTATAGCCCTTGAAAAGACAAATTTTTAAACTTTAAAAACGTTTAAAAACGGCTATAAACAGTCACATATTCAAACTTTGAAAACTGGAAAAACTGTATCTGTAGTCGACTACTATTGACATTAGTCGACTACACTGAGTTCAAACAGACTCTATGTTTTCGGAATATTATCTCAATAGTCGACTATAATGCTCATTAGTCGACTACACTGTATTTTGACAGAAACTTATAAATTGAATTTTGAGTTCAGTAGTCGACTATATTGTTAATTGGTCGACTACACTGTAAAATATCAGAAACTTATGTTTCTGTCAAACACCTGAGTAGTCGACTATAATCACTATTAGTCGACTATACTGTAAATTGACAGAAACATGTATTTGAGTTTTATACATGAGTAGTCGACTACTATTCTAATTAGTCGACTATTAAGAGTAAAAATTCTGCTTTAAAGAGTTTTTATAATTATTTTTTAACTATAATTCTAATGGTTAACATAGGGGATTTCTATAGTTAACCAACACACTAAGCCTGTGTTAGTGTGTTCTAAAATAGTGTGTGTGTGTGTGTGTGTGATCAAGGCTTGTACAATAATTCTAAGTAAAGAAAATATAAAATACATTATCTCATTTGATCTTCATTTTCTTCACTTCAAAATGTCTTGAAATCAACTTGCACTTTTCACATATTCTGATAATGAAATCTGCATATAAAAGTTAGTACACACACATTGTATAAATTGTTATCATAAAAACATTATTATGGAGATATGATATTCAACATAACTATCTAAACCAAACCCTAGATCCAACCAAACCCTCAGCCGCCCTCAACGACCTTCCGCCCGCCATCTCCCCCAATCGACCCGCCAGCCATCTCCCCCCCTCGCACGCCGTCTCCCGCCCTCATCCGCCCTCGACGACCTAGAGAGGTATTTTCAAAATTTTTTAATAAATTATTGTGTTCTACTTGGTTAATGTTTTTTTAGGAGTATTCGGTTCTATAATGGCATCTGTTGGTTAATGTTTTTATTGATCTCTGTATAATGCCGCTTAGATGAGACAATTTTCTTAAATCTTACTCTTAAGAGATATTAAATTAATCAAAAAGTTTAACTATTATACAGATGAGAGAAGTTCCTGATAAGTCATGGATTGATATTCCTATATTGAAAAGAAGAGCGAAAGGTGATACTCGATATCGAGACGGATGGGAAGCATTCCTTGAATATGCATATGCTAATCCGAGGAAGATAGAGAACGATTTGTTGTGTTTTCCATGCAGTAAGTGTAGGAATAGAGGTCTGGTGGATAGAGTTGCTATACGAAGACACCTAGAAAGATGGGGATTTGATGAAAATTGTAAATATTGGAGTTTTCACGGAGAAGGTAAAGATATTGAATTAGATGATAGAAATATAGACGATACGCAAGCAATGTTCAACGATATTACGAAAGTTGCAGAAGTTGATGAAGTTCCAGAAGTATCGGAGGCTGTTGAAGTTCCTAGAGATGCAGATGATGTCCAAAATACCAAAGATGTGCGTGATAGCAGGGCCTACAAAAATTTAATGAAGATATTGGAAGACAATGAGAAGAATCTGTACGATGGTTGCACTGAGTATAGTAGGTTGTCATTTATTCTTGAACTGATGCGTATTAAGACCCTGAGCGGAATGGCAGATAAATATTTTCAAATGCTTCTTAATTTACTACGCAAGGAAATTCCAGACGGAGAGAATAGCATACCAGAAAAGTGTTATGATGCAAATAAGATTGTTGGTGCTCTGGGTTTAGATTACAATAAGATCGATGCTTGTCCTAATGATTGTGTCCTTTATTATAAGGATAACGAGAAACTTGAGGAATGTCCAAAGTGTGGAGTGTCTCGATGGAGAAAGAATCAACAGAAGAAAATTCCAGCGAAGGTGCTTCGACATTTTCCCTTAGTGCCTCGGTTACAATGTCTGTATATGACAAAAAATATAGCAAAAGATATGCGGTGGCATAAGGAAGGACGTGTAGATGATGATAAAGTGAGACATCCAGCAGATGCAAAGGCATGAAAGCATGTGGATCAAACTTTTCCCTCATTTTCCACAGAGTGCAGGAATGTTAGACTTGGGCTATCTAGCGACGGATTCAACCCATTTGGCATTATGAGTTCGGGATGGTCTACTTGGCCAGTTGTGTTAATGCCCTATAATTTACCACCTGGACTTTGTATGAAGCAATCATATATGATTTTTTCATTATTGATACCAGACAAACATTCATCCGGTAATGACATATATGTGTTCATGGAGCCGTTAATTGATGAGTTAAAACATCTCTGGGATGAAGGGGTCCTAACATATGATGCATTTTCTTGTGAGTCTTTTAATCTCCGTGCTATTCTTATGTGGACGATTAATGATTTTTCAGCTTATGGTAATCTCTCTGGTTGGTCTACGAAAGGGACATTCGCTTGTCCTGTATGTGGTCTGAATTTCGAAGGCTTTTATTTACAACATAGTCGAAAAATGTGTTACTGGTTTAACAAAAGATGGTTACGAAAAGGACATAAATTCAGGGGCAAAAAATGAGCAAATAAGTTTGATGGCCAAGAAGAGAAAAGAGGGGAGCCGCGTGAAATGACTGGAGATGATATTATGAACTTGTTTGAGGGATATCCTAAATTCAAGTTTGGAAAGAACCGATTTACAAAAGAGAAAATTCTCGCTCCGAGACGCACTTCTATCACGAAGAGGGAACCTAAACGAAAGAGGCAAGTGCGGAGTTTAGATGTCACACATGTTGAGAATTTTCCAACAGGATGGTCAAAATTTAGTATATTCTTTCAGTTGCCTTACTAGCACAAGCTCAAACTCCGACACAATTTAGATGTAATGCATATTGAAAAGAATATATGTGATAACTTATTGTCCACACTCCTACAAGATGGTAAGAAATCAAAGGATGATTTAAGGGCTCGACAAGACTTGAATGCGTTGAACATCCGACATGATCTGCAAGCACAAGAAGTCTCCAATGGTAAATTTGAGTTGCCTTCAGCTCGTATTACAATGTCAAAAGTTGAGATGCAGAGATTCTGTGAGGTGCTTAAGTCAGTGAAGTCACCAGATAGTTACTGCTCTAATATTTCAAATAATATCCAAGTGAAAGAGCGAAAACTTTTAGGACTTAAGACTCATGATTATCATATCCTTCTTCACCAATTGCTTCCGGTAGCACTTCGTAACAAAATGGCCGATGAAGAAGTAGCAAAAGTTATAATCGAATTCTGTGGATTTTTTAAAAAGTTATGCTTAAAAGTTATCAATATTGATGAATTTAAGACACTAAAAGGAGAAATGAATGAAACCCTCTACAAAATGGAGATATTCTTCCCTCCATCATTTTTTACGATCATGGTCCATCTCACACATCATCTTGTAGATGAGGCATTACTCGGAGGACCAGTTAACTATCGTTGGATGTATCCCATGGAGAGGTTAGTCAAATTTCAATTAAGTCTATTTACATTACATGTAACTGCTTTATTTTAACAACTCATATTAATATTATCTTTAGATATTTGTGTTTCTTGAAACGCATAATGCGAAATCGGGCTCATCCTGAAGGATCGATTGCTGACCATTACGTGGCAAATGAATGTATGATGTTTACCTCTCGGTATATACAAGGTGTACATACAAAAAATAAGAAGATAAATAGTAATAGAGATGGCACCTTTCATGGAAGTACCAAGATGAACAACGACTATTCCAGAATTGACTTGAATCAGGCTCATGCCTTCTTATTGCAGAACCTGGAAATCTTTGAAGATTACCGCAAGTAAGAAATTAACTTTAACAAATATGAATTTTTTTGAATTATATCAATAGTTGAACTCTAAATTTTTGTATCAACAGACGACATTTGGAGGAGTTACATTTAGAAATAACTGGCGCGTCAGCACGAAATCAAATTGCTAAAATTCATAAAAAATATTTTACCGAGTGGGTCATAGCTGAAGTAAGTTAAGGTGTATTTTATTTTACATTACTTTTGGGAATAAATAAGGCTAACTATTTAACGCTAATTTGTGTTTATGTGCAACATTAGGTAGAAAGACAAAAATGTGCTGGTTTGCCAATGTCAGAAGAGATAAATATTCACTCACATGGTCCGCACTACACAGTTAAACAATGCAGTGGATATGGTGTAAATGAGTGTTTATTTCAACGGGTTGGGCTTGAGGAGGAGAGAGTTACTCAAAATAGTGGGGTCATGGCTGCATTTTCTCAAGAATGTTATTCAAGCTCAACTGATCAAAATCCGGTACTTGGTGATGTAATTTATTACGGACAATTAGAAGATATTGTGGAGATATTCTATGCGTACGGTACAAAAAATGTACGTAGTTATATGATGTTTAAGGTTCGTTGGTGTCATGCAGACAGTACTAGGGATGCATATGGTTTTCATCTTGTAAATCTAAATAAGGAGATATATCCCGATATGAAGTTTATGTTTGTAAATCAGGCTACTCAGTGCTTTTACGTCAAAGATCCTAAGCAACCGAATGTCTGGGTCGTATTGTACAAGGAGCCGAGGACTCTTGTTCAGCTTGCTCTTGATGAAAACTCGGATGATACTGATGACCCAAATGAGGAAGAAGGAGAAATTTTTCTTAATTATTCATACCCTCAGAATGTTAATTTTAATATGTATACTTCACAAATTCGACTTGATATCTGTAATGTAGGAGATTGAATACAAAGATTCTTATGCAAATTCGACTTGATATATTGTATGCATTTATTAAATATTTCAGTTATGTTAGATTAACAATTTAAGTTGCAGATGAACCAAAGAATTAGGAGGCTATCTTTTACTCGGGATCGAGAAGGTCCATCATCCGGTATGCATATTCAAATTTTGTTTTAAGTAAGTTGTATTTTTGATATAAATATGCATTATATTTACTATTTTGTTTATTTATCTAGGATCGTCCTCACGACCATCTCGGAGTCCGTTATCTCTACATGGATCCTCACCAATTGAAGGTATAAATTTTGCTTGCTTTGTTTAGTTTTCATCCTTTTCCTAGTAAAGCAAATATACCTTAATGTTCCCAAAATAACGTCACTGCTCCTTTTCCCCCATTCACTGTTATGAGGAAAGGCAGCAAGGTGATAGGGAGCCAGTTACAGAAGGCAGACATTAGTGCCTTGTTTATTTTACCATCTTCAATGCAGTTGCTAATATGATCTGTGCTGCCTCTAAGATCAACTGCCCCTATGGGACTACTTTTCTGACACTGCGGTTTTGCTCACTGTGGTTGATATTATACCTTCAGTTCAAAGGAGAACTAGTGCATGCACATTGTCATGAGATCAGGTCAGGAATGATTAGAGATCATTGTCTCCATAGGTAATTTGGTTTATAAAGAAAGAGAAAACTGATAGATTAGTCTGTTTGTATATTAAAGATTCTCACTGAACTTATATTACCAAATGTTTCTATTTTCATCTTCCATGATCAAACGTGAGCGTTGTTTTTATGTGTGTGATTTTATGCCCTTCACGCATGTCAATACTCTATTGACATGACAAATTATAATTTCCGTTGCTACTTTTACTTTCATGAAACCAAGATAAACTATGATATACTACACATGCTTCAAATACTATTGAGAACTGTGTATGTTGGAGATGCAAAGTTGGACTTGTTATACTAGCACGTACACAATAGTGATCCAATATCTCTTTAGCTTCTCCAGTTTTTTTACAAAATATACCTTAATGTTCTTGGTCAGTTTCACATTTGTCCACTCAGTTTTCTCCTTGCTAATCAAAAAAATTTCAGATTCATTTACTGTCAGTTCTAATATTCTAAGATAAATTCTAGATATAGAAACATTATGCTTCCTCTAGATAGCAAGTGGATATTCATTGATTTCGGCTTTCGAGTCATAACTCGTCCAACCTGCCCAAAAATAAACTTGAATATTTCCCTAATTTTTCAATTGATAAATTTATATGCTCATTTCTTATTTTATAATTTGTTAGATATTGCGGGGACATCTCAAATGGGTACACCGCAACATCAAGACGCATCACCAGATCTAGGTATTATACATTTGTAATGTAATGATATTTTATATTCCTAATAAAAATTTGCAGACAATGCTAATTCTTAATATACATTTGTTATGTAATGATATTTTATATTCCTAATAAATATTTGCAGACAATGCTTGCGATGGATTTGGTGATGATGAGATCGAGCACGAGATGATGTCCGGATCTTCTCAGTCAGAGATGGCATGTCTCCGCCCATGGACTTCGTCAGTATCTCGCATCCCTCTACCAGAAAAAGCTATTGAATTACAAAAAAATGTGATATGAACTACAATTGAAGAGAGATGATATTAAAAGAAAGGAGCGTGCTATAAAACAGAGACTAGATAAAGCTATGTCAGATCTAATAAGGGAAAAGGGTAATAATTTCATTTGAACTTTGGATAATTCCTACTTATTTGCTTACTTACGTTTATAAGAAATTTATGTCTCTTTGATTTTGTAGGCCAAAAAGATTATGAGAAACCCGGTAGGCATGGGAGTGAGGAAAAGACGAAAGTACCTCCGAAAGGGTACCGGGGCATTTTGGAGTGGAATGGCAACATTCCTGTTGGGGATTGGGCTGTCAGATTTAATAACTTGAT
>BQKN01065172.1:119290-138883 GCA_022839385.1 Asparagus kiusianus
CTACTTAGGCTGGACATGACACTTATGTGGTTCCGACATGACATTTATGTGGTTCCGACATGACATTTGTTTTACGTATTGTAATAGGTTGTCTCTTTTATTTATTGCTCTTGTATTAGACTTTGGGTTCGGTATTTAGGGATTTACAATTTGAGATATAAGGTACATACATGAGGGTTTCCTTATTTAGATTATTTCGTTCGATGTACCTACGCTCGTGTTGTAGTTTCCTAAATACTAAAACCCTATATTTGTTAGGAGCAATGATATGATTATTCTATGTATAAATCTAAATTTTCTTATACAAAGAGCACTTTCCCTTGGGGTTGGTTGTGATGTTGCTCGCTAGCGCTTTAACGCTCGTTGTCCCTCCCCCTTTCAGGTAATGAGCCCGGAGCCCGGAGAGTCGCAGGTTGGTAACGATACTATAGGCATCGAAAACTGCCTATAGGTCTCCACGAACAGCTCCGTATTAAGGAAAGATAATGAATATCACTATCCAAGTCACAGAGGTTTAACCGACGTCGACGAATGGTTGAAGCGAATCGACGGACTACGCGAAGCAATGGAATTTCGGAATAACGAAGATACGGACTGATCGGGAGCCCCGCAATGTTTACAAAAGGCGCAATACCCTTCGTTTTTTGGTTATTCCGCAGATGATTTAATCATTAGAACTTATAGAATTCCTCGTCGGCTTTCCAACGCACTTTGAATCACTCAAATCCGAGTTCAGACGAAGAATTTATGGTGGAAACAATCAGACAGGCATAATAGAGTGTCTCAGGCTGAACTGGGACAGCCGAGGTGTCTCGGCATGAGCGAGACACCCCTGGGTGTCTCGGCTCTGGTTGAGACACCCAAGGGTGTCTCCAACGTAGAATTCGCCCCTTAGGTGGTTTTAACCGCCCGTAACCCCCTGGAGCCTATAAATACAGCCCCGAAGCCTCATTTTTTCAGAGCTGGAATTTTGGAGAATTGGCGAAGCCCTGCCGAATTGAGGAGTGAAGATCCACAAGTTTCAGAGAGGAGGAGGAGAGATCGGATCGAGTTCTTCAACGCAAGAGAGAGAGATTCGTCGGATCTACATCGCTCGGTTCGTTCCTTAGGATTATCCCGTTGCGATAATCTTAAGAAGAGTGATTATCTCTCTTCGCCGAGATAAGAGCTACGGTTTCTCGATCCCTTCGCGGATAGACGAAGCTCTACCCAATTTTTTAGCAATCAGATCTGATCGACGATGGTCCACGGATATCAACATCCCCATCACAGGCCAAGAGCCCATGCAAGCAGCGGGCGATAAACACTCGTTGCGTTTGTTTGAAGAGAATTGTACTTTTGTTTTGTTTTCATTGTGTAGAGGTCTTATAAAAAGACTGATTTTTGTATTCGTTGTAAACGTCTGAAGTTTGTAATGAATCCCGCAATGAAACAATCAATTTTTTCCACAAACAAGCTGGCGACCACAGTGGGAGCCAACAGCCTCGTTGCCGAGACTGTCGTGACGCAGCCAACGATCAAGGTCCCGGTGCTCGAAGAGGTCGAATACGAATTCGACTAGCAGAGATTCGAAAAATATATTTCCTCCTCCTCCTCCAGATCTGCTCTTCCTCATAAGCGCAGGAAGATCTCCTCCTCCCATAAGATCCGACGGTCTCCAGATCTAAAGACCCAAGAAGTCGATCTCCTTGCCGTCGCTGCTACAGTTGCACCTTGCAACGATCCACCGGCCAGATTCGCAGATCTGAACTCCTTCACGATCAAGGAGTCGACTGCTGAAGGCGTGCCAACTCTATCAAAGAGAGCACGTCAAAGGAAACGCCAACGCCTCGCGCGCCAATACGCCAAGGCTTTGGATCAGGTGGATGGACTCCATTGCCAAACATATCGGGAGTTCAGAAAGCGCCAAGTGGCTAATCTGTCGCCACGACTAGCATCGGAATCCTCCTCCCAACCACCTACTAACGAATGGGTTCGTGTCAAACGAACTCGTTCAACTCTCGAGGAGCGAATCCAGAAGCGTCGTGCCTTGCTTGCGCATGCCCGGACCCTTATGTGAAAAACACAGGAAATGCAAAAGGCTGAGGCAGTTAAGAGATCGCCGAGATCCAAACAAGTTTGGATGCTAAAAACCAAATCAGAGCCTAAGGTAAAAGCAGGCGACGTTGCTCTCCGGCATTCGTTAACTCCAGATCCTGCTCCCGCACCTCCGATGAAGCCCTATGATGACTTGGATCTCCTCATATCTAGAGTCCCATTGAAGGGTCGCATCGGTTCTCTACCCGAGGATCGAGGAAAAGCGTATGTTAAGGAAAGCTTGAGACCGTTAAAGGAGCTTCGAGCAAACATCCGGACTGGGGGTCGTATGAGACCTCCTAACAAATTAATTTTTACAACAGCCCGCTTGGAGGTACGTATAGAAAACCAGGAGCCCATTAAGGTTTCACCCTCACAAGGGTGTGATTCTAAACGTGTGACTCCTGTAGATGCTAACAAGGCGATGTTTACTCAGAGGAAAACGCGTCAGATAGACGAACGCGTTATACCTGAGAATCCATGTAAGCAACCGATAGGTTACTCCGACCGCAACGTCGATAAGTTGTACTATCGGGCTGGGGGTATGAATAAATCTCGAAAGAGAAGTACCCGGGAAGCGGACTCTCATTGTCCGTGTACCAAAATTATCAGGGCAGTATTATCAGCGTGTAGCTACCCCAAGACCGCTCCACGGAGGGTCTCGATATTCGAGAGTATCTCCGCAGAAGCATTGAAACCCAAAGCAAGGCGTTTTAGCAAGAGGCGATCAGCCAATCGAGATAACGAACTCCCAGCATTCACCATCAATATGGTCGATAAGGAGAAGTCTCCGATTACTTCTAACCCAGATTTTTCTCCAGGAAAGAGAGTCAATTCGGGGATAGCCCAACTAATGTCTCAGCTTCAATTAGAAGCCGTCGGGCCTGAACAATCCGTAGTCATCGCCAACATGACTGATAAGAGGAAATCTACCCGACCTTTTGATTCGGACCCCCTCATATCACATCGTTTAACTCGGCTACGTGCAGGGACTACTAGGCGTAGAGATTATTTGAGGATGACCAGAGGACTATCCTCGGACGATGAAGCGTCAGACGCTTGCTCGGCAGTCGCTTCAGAAGCCACCTTATCCAGTCCCGGACAATCTCGTGAGGTGTTTATGATCAACACCGAGGAGGTAGCCAAAATGGTTGAGGATGCTTTAGCCAATCAGAAAGAAGCATTCAAGATCGAAGTGGAAATGGCTATGCAGGAGATGAGACAAATGCACAACCAACAAATCCAAGCTTTGTCGAATCAGTTAGGTGAATCCGGTCGTCGCAATAATGATAGCCAAGCAGTTAGCGATTCAGACGTGGATGAATACATCAATGTCGATGATCCTCCCGTTGATCAGAATGCTGGGGGTGGCCCCACTAAAAATAACGATGCTGGGGGTGATCCCACCAATGATGACAACGCCGGTGGTGGCCACGTTATTTCTCTTAAGAATCGTCCAGAACCCGATACAAGCGGCGATGAGAAAATAAAAGATCTCGAGAGAAGAATCAATGCTCTGATGTCTGATCGAGAGCTGAAAAGGACTGGCATTCCGTGTCCTTACCCGAGAGAGTGGGATTCGATCCCGTATCCGGCGAAGTTCAACCTGATAAACTTCACGCCGTTTGACGGGAAGGGTTCGCCCACTCAACATCTGATCTACTTCAAGTCCCACTTGGGTATGATCTCTGGCAATGAAGCCTTGATGGTTCGGTCATTCGTTGGTACCCTTCGCGGGCCCACCTTCGATTGGTACCGCCGTCTCAAACCCGGAAGCATCACTAGCTGGGAGGACTTGGAGAGCATGTTCCTTGGTCATTTCTTCGATGATGATGCTGAAGTGTCGATCAGGACACTCTTCGATGAGAAACAGAAAGACGGAGAGTCGGTGGGTACCTTCATCAAACGCTTCCGCAATCAGGCAATGAACTGCAAGGATCCCATCACGGAGGAATTCGTCTTGCAGACCTGTCATAATAATTTATCCATTAACATCTTAGACGTTATGGGAGTAGAGCCGCTCAATACCTGGAAGGAGTTGAAGGTGCGCGGAGAGCAAGCCGAACGCTTCCTCAGAAAGAGGAAGATCGAAAGAAGCCAACAGTCAATGCTTGTGGTTGCTAGTGATAATAATCAGACGTCACAACAACAACCTCAAAAACAGCAGAGGATTCTAAATCCAAGACTCCAAAAAGAGTATTCTTTTAAGGACGAGGAAGTTCCGAATATTTTCGAGTACCTCCTAAATAACGGTGAGATTGAGCTGCCACCTATTAAAGACTAGGAGGAAGCTAAGAAAATTACGGACCCAAACTACTGTGCATACCACAGGAGAGTTCTCCATCCTACTGAGATTTGTTTCGGCTTAAAGAATAAGATTCAAACTCTAATCAACTCTGGCGTCATAAAGCTAGAATAAGCCGAATGATGGTGCAACACTCCAAAGAGTATACGAGTATAAACTGCTTCTCAACACTCCGACAAGTATAAGAGTATAAACTGCTTCTCGATCCTCCGACCGGTATAAGAGGTTAAACTGCTTCCTGATACTCCAATAGGTATATGAGTCTAAACTGTTTCCTAACATTGACAGGAAGTTCTCAGAGAATTTTATACGTAATATTCTTAAGGATAACCCGATCATGCAACCGAATGCAATGATAGACCCAGTTTCACGAAGAAAGCTTGGGGTGGATGATTCATTTAACGGGAAGTTCCCGGAAGAATTTTTACATGTAATTTTTTTAGGGATAACCCGATTATTACGAATAAAGTGATAAACACTAAACTTTTACTGTGATTTCCAAACACTCTTTTGCTGAGACGAGATTCGATCACTTCATTGGATTAATCTTCCCTCACAAAACTCTCATTGGTGTTCGACGACCCACAGTCTTCCACTATAAAATCCCTCACTGATCAAATTTATTGACAGTGGGTCCACTAAAATTCTTTCTGGTTTAATCCATTCAAACTTCTGTTATGTTCGTGCACTCAACACTTTCATGGTTAGAGTCCGGATATAATGTTTGGAATATTGATCTGTCCAACCTGGACGAATCGTCAAACCCCTTTGTGTTAAGTCCCAATCACTTGATACTAGGAACCCCACTTGAGTGATTTGTACGAATCAACGCTCCTATTGTGATTTGCACTCCCACTCCATCTTGGTTAAACCTTTAAACAGTTAGGACCACAACCAAAATCCTCTCTCGATTCCTTCCATGAACGACAGGTCCACAAATTGAACGGTCAAACCTTTAAACAGTTAGGGTCGTCTCAAGTTCTCGTCTTGGTCAAACCTTTAAACAGTTAGGACCACAACCAAAATCCCCTCTCGATTCCTTCCATGAACGAGGGGTCCATAAATTAAACGGTCAAACCTTTAAACAGTTAGGGTCGTTTCAAATTCCCATCTTGGTCAAACCTTTAAACAGTTAGGACCACAACCAAAATCCCTTCTCGATTCCTTCCATGAACGAGGGGTCCATAAATTGAACGGTCAAACCTTTAAACAGTTAGGGTCGTCTCAAATTCCCATCTTGGTCAAACCTTTAAACAGTTAGGACCATAACCAAAATCCCCTCTCGATTCATTCCATGAACGAGAGGTCCACTTTCAAATTGAGCAATCAAACCTATAAAAGTTAGGATTATCTCCAACCTCACTTAGTCAAACCTGCAGATAGTTAGGACTAAGATTGAGTTATCCCTTTCGATAAACGAAAGACTTCCATCTTTTCCTTTTTCAACCAAACCTATAAAAGTTAGGGTCAAAATCGGAATTTCCCCTTAATAAATGAGGAACTCTTTTCTTGGATCAAGCAACCAATCCTATAAAAGTTAGGGTTGTTTGAATCCCTCCGATTCTCGGAGTGGAGATCCCACTCCTAGTTTCACCTTTCCAGATTCTGGGGGTGGAGATCCCACTTTGAGTTTCCTTTCCAACTGAAGATAGAATATAAAATTCTTCCTTTTCAGTGTTGGGAGATAGAATATAAAATTCTTTCTCTCCTATTTTGGGTTCGTCTTTACCCTAAATAAGACCTGGGGACAGAATATAAAATTCTCCCTCTCCAGCATTGGGTTTGTCTTTACCTTGAGAAAAGACATAATTCTCAACTTCAAATCCGGGCATTTCATGCACGGGGAATTTTATCCCGAATCCTAAGCAGGGATAAGCCAACGCCAAACACGCGTTGCCGGTTTAGTCTTTTACCGATTGAAAAAGACACCAGAATCTAAGTCTGTGGACTTTTATCCTGAATCCTAAGTAAGGATAAGTCAGCGCCTAACACGCGTTGTCGGGTAGCCTATTCCCGTAACAATGGAGAAGTCTACGTATTCGAAGTCGTAGCATCAAGTCTAAGGGAGTTCATTGCTTTAGCACAACGTCACATTCGGAACGGATTTCAAAAAATCCGCTTGCTAGCCCGACTCAAACGGTAGTCGGTAAAGGCATATCAAATCCGTTGAAGGCTGAGGATTTGCCAAAAATCCTAAGTCAACGTCTGATACACGTTGCTGTTTAGTCTTTTCACAGGAGAAAGACAAAGTCTACGTATTCAATATCGTAGCACTAAAAGAGTTAACTCTTTTAGCACAACGTTACATGCAGAACGGATTTAAACAATCTGCATGCTAGCCCAACTCAAACGGTAGTCGGTAAAGGCTCATCAAATCCGTTAATGGCTGAGGGTTTGCCAAAAATCCTATATATGCAAAAGTCATTGACGCACCAGCTTTATTGACTGGTCTCGTGACTCGAGTATTCCACAAACTTCGGAATAAGATCCATGTCTGCAAACGAATCAGCCTTAACAGTTGGTCCTGCAACCCCAATTGTTGAGACTGCTACGCTCCAATAACTCAAGAGCTTAAACTGTGTATACTCCAGCAAACGCACGAGTATAAACTGTGTTAATGGTGATCCAAAACCCTAAGGTCAACGCCGGTCAACGCCGGTCAACGCGTAACCCTAGGTCAACGCGTTACGATCGAAAAGTCAACGTACGACGTTCAAAACCCTGAGGTTAACGCCGGTCAACGCGTAACCCTAAGTCAACGCCAGTCAACGCGTTATGATTAAAAAGTCAACGTACGACGTTCAAAACCCTAGGATCAACGCCGGTCAACGTGTAACCCTAGGTCAATGCTAGTCAACGTGTTACGACCAAAAGTCAACGCCGATCAACGCGTAACCCTAGGTCAACGCCAATCAGTACATTGCAATGAAAGAGCCGATGTGGCAGAGATAGTCAGTTCAAAGTCAACTCAACGATGCGATCCAAACTCAACTCATCAGTTTTAGATTTGAGACTTCGATGACGGCCAGCCGATAAACGCAGCGCCGAAGGAACTTCAGCTATTCGTCAAAGCATCGAATAAGTTGAAAATCGAAGGAGTCGAGAATCAAAGCCAATTACAGGTCCCTTATACCGATCGAAGACTGGACCAATCACATCCAAAGTATTCCAGCCTCTTCTATAAAAGAAACGAGTCTGGAACGCTTTGGAGGGGGTAGCTGTAGGCATCGAAAACTGCCTATATAGGTCTCCACGAACAGCTCCGCATTAAGGAAAGATAATGAATATCACTATCCAAGTCACAGAGGTTTAACCGACGTCGACGAATGGTTGAAGCGAATCGACGGACTACGCGAAGCAATGGAATTTCGGAATAACGAAGATACGGACTGATCGGGAGCCCCGCAACGTTTACAAAAGGCGCAATACCCTTTGTGTTTCGGTTATTCCGCGAACAATTTAATCATTGGAACTTATAGAATTCCTCGTCGGCTTTCCAACGCACTTTGAATCACTCAAATCCGAGTTTGGACGAAGAATTTACAGTGGAAACAATCAGACAGGCATAATAGAGTGTCTCAGGCTGAACTGGGACACCCGAGGTGTCTCGGCATGAGCGAGACACCCAAGGGTGTCTCGGCTCTGGTTGAGACACCCAAGGGTGTCTCCAACGCAGAATTCGCCCCTTAGGTGGTTTTAACCGCCCGTAACCCCCTGGAGCCTATAAATACAGCCTCGGAGCCTCATTTTTTTAGAGCTGGAATTTTGGAGAATTGGCGAAGCCCTGCCGAATTGAGGAGTGAAGATCCACAAGTTTCAGAAAGGAGGAGGAGAGATCGGATTGAGTTCTTCAACGCAAGAGAGAGAGATTCGTCGGATCTACATCGCTCGGTTCGTTCCTTAGGATTATCCCGTTGCGATAATCTTAAGAAGAGTGATTATCTCGCTTCGCCGAGATAAGAGCTACGGTTTCTCGATCCCTTCGCGGATAGACGAAGCTCTGCCTAATTTTTCAGTAATCAGATCTGATCGACGGTGGTCCACGGATATCAACATCCCCGTCACAGGCCAAGATCCCATGCAAGCAGCGGGCGATAAACACTCGTTACGTTTGTTTGAAGAGAATTGTACTTTTGTTTTGTTTTCATTGTGTAGAGGTCTTATAAAAAGACTGATTTTTGTATTCGTTGTAAACGTCTGAAGTTTGTAATGAATCCCGCAATGAAACAATCAATTTTCTCCGCAAACAGATACTCATTAGCACCTATTTTTTATAGATATTTTTGTATTATTGGAGCTCCACTATAGACTATTTTATTTAGACATGAGAGTTTGTTCTAGAGTTGTAAAGTTGTGTGCCTTATTTACTTCTTATCAGACATTGTGTACTTGAGACATGTTGAGATCTCCAGATTGTTATTATTTATTTCTGACATTGACTATGTATTCCAGCTTGTTTGGTTGATGAGATGTATTAATTTGAGTTCTATCATTTCATCATTTATCTGTTGTATAATCTTTTACTTGCTTTTTACCTACACCTGTAGTTGATTCTACTAGAGAGATAGTAATTATGATGGTGAAACATGTTATTGTACTGTGTGGTGCATAGCAGGTTTGACATTTCTGGTTTCACCTTAGAGTGCAGCCTTGCGTGAACCCAGGAGCGTCACAGTTGGTATTAGAACTCTAGTTCCAGTATTCTTAGGATCTTCTTGTGTCGAGTTGTGGATCTAGGATAGAGTTCCTTAGGATTCATGTATAGAGTCCGATAGGAATTTCCTAGTATGAGTGAGGACGGTATATGCGTATATCTCAAAATTTTGAAATTTTTTTATGACAACTATTTTTGTTTAAAGTATATGCGTGAATACTATATGTTGTGAAAATCGTATTGTGATACATTATGTATGTATATATGTCTACTTTGACTCATGAACTTTTATTTTCTTATAATCAGATGGCAGGACGTGGCAGACCCCGCACTCGAAGAGCCGCTCAGGCAGAGCCCCAGTAGGCTCCACCTGAGCCACTGCAGGCTCCCCCCGAGCCACTACAGGCTCTCCCCGAGCAGGAGCAGGCACCACCCGAGCCGCAGCAGGCCCCTCGGTATTTGGTGGATATCATGACTCCCCTTATTGCCAGGATGATAGCCATTGAAGAGTTGGTGGCGAATCATATAGCGCCACAGACACCACCACCACCACCAGTAGGTCCACCACAGGGAATACCAGCCATCCTAATGAGAGAGAGACCTAGAGGTAGCACCCACAGCTATCCCTCCAGCACCTGCAGCTATTCCACCAGCGGTACCAGACAGAACCACAGAGCAGGAGGCTTGGCTCAACTTGGTAGAGAGGTACCAGAAGATGAGAGCATAGGAGTTCCAAGGCTCTTCAGACCCACTTATAGCCCACAAGTGGATTGTGGCCACTTCTCAGGGAAACCGTTTTGCGGAGTCATTTCTGGCGTTCATTGATGAGGTGATGCAACGGGATCAGAGTTCTGATTTGTTGGAGACTAGAGTTATCTCGGATTATCAGGATGTCTTTCAGGACATACCTGGGTTACCTCTTATGAGAGAGGTTGAGTTTTGTATTAAGTTGCAGCCGGGCACAGCCCCGATATCCCGCGCACCTTATCGCATGGCATCAGCTGAGATGAGAGAGCTTCAGACCTAGTTGGACGAGTTGTTAGCTCAGGGTTTTATTCGTCGGAGTCATTCTCCGTGGGGCACGCTGGTCCTCTTCGTGAAGAAGAAGGACAATAGTATGAGATTGTGCATAGATTATAGAGAGTTGAACAAGGTCACTATTTGGAATAGGTATCCACTACCTAGGATTGATGACTTGTTCGACCAGTTGTAGGGAGCGCAGTTCTTCTCGAAGATTGATCTTCGTTCTGGTTATCATCAGTTACAGGTTCGGGAGATGGATATTCCCAAGGCCGCCTTTCTTACTCGATATGGATCTTTCGAGTTCATGATCATGCCATTCGGACTGACCAATGCACCCGTGGTATTCATGGACTTGATGAACCGGGTTTTCTGTCCTTTCTTGGACTAGTTTGTGATTTTTTTCATCGACGACATCCTTATTTATTCGAGATCAGAGGCAGATCATGAGAAGCATCTCTGGTTAGCTTTACAGACCCCACGGGAACACCAGTTATATGCCAAGTTCAGCAAGTGCAAGTTTTGGTTTTTAGAGGTTAGATTTCTCGGCCACGTCATCAGTAGAGAGGGCATATCAGTAGACCCAGCTAAGGTTACAACAGTTCTTTATTAGGAACCGCCAAAGACGGTAACGGAGATTCGTAGCTTCTTAGGATTAGCAGGTTATTACAGGAAGTTCATCCAGGACTTCTCGAATATTTCAACACCACTTACACGGCTTAGGAAGAAGGGTGTACAGTTTATTTGGAGCACAGAGTGCCAGGAGGCCTTTGATACATTGAAGGCTAAGTTTACTACAACACTGGTTTTGACTATTCTGAGCAGCGACAGGACATTTGTTGTCTACACAGATGCATCATTGGCAGGATTAGGAGGCATCTTGATGCAGACTCAGAGGGTAGTAGCATATATCTCACGGTAGTTGAGGGTGCATGAGCAGAACTATCCCACTCATGATTTGGAGTTAGCAGCAGTAGTATTTATATTGAAGTCATAGAGGCACTACTTGTATGGAGTGCAGTTTAAGTTGTTCACAGACCATCAGAGTCTGAAATATATTTTCTCCTAGAAAGAAATCAACCAGAGACAACGGAGGTGGATTGAGTTTATCAACGACTACGAGTTCGCGATTCAGTATCATCCGGGGAAGGCGAACGTCATAGCGGATGCTTTGAGTAGGAAGCGTCGACATCAGGTTTTGGCTTTGAGGTGCTCGTTACATCGAGATCTTCTCACCCTTAGCCAGTTTGATTTTAGACCTGAGGTTGGTGGTACCAGTGTAGTTTTAGGAGTTTTGTCAGTGCAGCCATCTTAGAGTGACAGAGTTGTCAGAGCTTAGTTGGAAGACTCTTAGATTCAACTCCGTAAGGAGGAGATTTCCAAAGAGCCTAAGGCTGAATGGACCATTGGAGCAGATGGAGGTCTACGGATGAAGGGTAGGCTAGTTATAACATCTAGTATCGAGCTGAAGAGAGAGTTATTTGATGAGGCACATCGTACTAGGTACACAGTACATCCAGGGACCACTAAGATGTATAAGGACTTGAAGAGACACTTCTGGTGGAGTAGTATGCGTAGAGAGATTGCGGAGTATATGGCTAAGTGTTTTACCTATCAGCAGGTGAAGGCAGAGTATCAGAGACCGGTAGGAACACTTCAGCCTTTGCCTATTTCAGAGTGGAAGTGGGCGGATATTTCTATGGACTTTATTGTAGGGTTACCGAAGTCGAAGAAGGGGAATGATTCTGTTTGGGTGATAGTAGACCGGTTGACGAAGTCAACATATTTTGTTCTAGTAAGGACTACTTATACAGCTGAGACTTATGCGAGGATCTTCATTCAGGAGATAGTTTGACTTCACGGAGTTACAGATACGATCGTGTCGGATCGAGGATCGGTTTTTACTTCGCATTTTTGGAGGAGTTTCCAGGACTCATTTGGTACTAGGCTATCTTATAGCAGTGTATTCCACCCACAGACAGATGGTCAGACGGAGAGGGTGAATCAGGTGTTGGAGGACATGTTTCGGGCATGTGTCATTGACTTCCAAGGCAGCTGGGAGGATCATATTCCATTGATAGAGTTCGCTTATAACAACAGTTATCAAGCGACGATCGGTATGACTTTGTATGAGGCATTGTACGGGAGACCCTGTAGATCACCGATATGTTGGGCAGAGCCGGAGGATAGCTTCATGCTTATGCTAGAGCTTGTGAGGTAGACTACTGAGAAGGTAGCATTGATCAGAGAGCGGATTCTAGCCGCTCAGAGTCGGTATAAGAGCTATGCAGATAAGAGGTGAAGACCCCTAGAGTTTCAGATTGGGGATTTGGTTATGCTGAAAGTATCGCCTATGAAAGGCGTGCAGCGATTCGGGAGGCAAGGAAAGCTTGCACCGAGATATATTGGACCGTTCTGGATTTTGAAGCGTATTAGAGCTGTTTCATACAGACTAGATCTTCTAGCATCTATGTCTAGCATACACAATGTATTTCATATTTCTATGCTTAAGAAGCACT
Organism: Asparagus kiusianus; assembly: GCA_022839385.1. Classification (NCBI taxonomy): domain Eukaryota; kingdom Viridiplantae; phylum Streptophyta; class Magnoliopsida; order Asparagales; family Asparagaceae; genus Asparagus; species Asparagus kiusianus. Next base: position 131,865 of record BQKN01065172.1, read on the forward strand.
TGCATGATGAGGAGCAGTAGCGAGTATTAGATGCAGCAGAGATTGAGCTTCAGGATGATTTGACTACTATTAAGAGCCCAGTGTCTATACTTTCTAGAGAAGACAAGAGACTTAGGAACAAGGTGATTCTGTTGGTGAAAGTTCAGTGGAACCGAAGTAAAGTTGAGGAAGCTTCTTGGAAGCGTGAGGAGGACATGCGACGCGACTACCCACACTTCTTTGAGCAGGTAAATTTATTTATGATGTGAATTCTTACTTGTGCTTTTTATATCTTGATATTAATATTTAACACTAGAATGAGGGTATTTTCACTTAATTCTTAATCTTTCGGAACACATGGTATATATATGGAAGGTTCCTTATTTGGATTTTTCGCCCGACGTACTAGTTCCATTAGATTAAGGGTTGAGTGAGAATGTTATCATTTTAGATCGTTAAGTATAAATATCACTATATGCTTATCTAGAGTTTAATGTTACGAAATGTGTATTATGTGCGGGTTGGATTAGACCCTCGACGTGCTTTTCTAGTATTATTATGTATTAGATATGATTTCTGAATTTCAAGGACAAAATTATTTTAAGGAGGGAAGAATGTAAAACCTTGTACATTTTGATAATTTATATATGTGATTTTTAGTGAAAAATAATGTTTATTTATGATAAATGTCTTATGTCATGGTTTTGCATGATAACTAGTGTTTTGAGTTTATGTGAATGTATATATGCATCAGGTTTGAGGTTAAGTTTTGTAAATTTGCAAATCATGCACAGGCAGAAATGTAGCCTGTTCGGTCGACTGTGAGTCGACTGATGGGTTCGGTCGACCCTGAGTCGACTGATGGCTGATTTCTATGGTTTCTAGTTCAGGTCTGTTTGGGATTTCGGGTCGGGTTTTAACTGTTTGTATTTATCTCTTTTACCTGAGAAAGACACCCTTTTATCAGAAACCCTCGTCCCCTTTCCCCTCTAAAACCCTATCTTCGGATTTTGGGTGTTTTTGGGAGATTTTCAGGGATTTTCAGCAGCTTGTTGTGGTTTGCAGCGAAGGGAGTTGTTCTCTCGCGGATCCAGGCATTGTTCAACACACCAGAGGCGAGTAGCATCTCGCCCAATCCCTCTCCCACGTTTTTAAGAGTTTCTAAACATTTTTCATGAGGTTTATTGAGCCTAAGAATTATTTTCAAGTATAAATCGATGTTCTAATTAGTGTAGATGCTAAAAATCATGTGTTTCAGATCTCTAAATCCTCACCAACGAATCTTTGATGAAACCCAGATCTGGGAATTTATTTAAAAACAAGTTTCTATTTTGATTAATTGCTCTCATACATGTTTAGGGATTTAATGTTAGATCTAACATGCAAGATTTCGTTTTCCATGTTTTATATGAAATTTACACTGTCTCATATATTTAGAATTGATAATATATTGCTTGGGTTTGATGAATTTGATTAGGGAAAACCCCTCTGTTCAGTCGACTGTGAGTCGATTGGTGATCCCAATCGATCGTGAGTCGACTGGTGACCCCAGTCGATCGTGAGTCAACTGTCGGGTTCCAGTTTCCTTCTTTTGGTTGACCATGAGTCGACTGGTGATCCTAGTCGACTATGAGTCGACTGATGACCCCAGTCGACCATGAGTCGACTGACGAGTTATTTATTTATTTTCCTGTTTAACCACCTGCTAGGTAAATATATTGTGTATATATATATTCGAGTGTACTGTTTATCATTTTGAGTACGACGAGCCGTCTCGTTTATCGGGTATTAAATCTCAGTATTGATGATTTCATCTACACATGTAAGATGACACATTTGTCACAAGCTTTGATCTGTACATCAAGACACGTGCAAGAATAGGATATGTATATCTTTAACATTTGCATTCCATGTTTTATATACACAGTCCTCGTGTTGGACTATAATCCAATGAAGTCCTCGTATTGGAATATAATCCATTTTAGTCCTTGTGTTGGACATTCACAAATCAGTCCATGTGTTGGATATTGGTTAGATAACGAGCATGATACTTAGCTGAATCAGGACATGACATGATTATATGAAGTTGAGACATGATAGCTACTTAGGCTGGACATGACACTTATGTGGTTCCGACATGACATTTACGTGGTTCCGACATGACATTTGTTTTACGTATTGTAATAGGTTGTCTCTTTTATTTATTGCTCTTGTATTAGACTTTGGGTTCGGTATTTAGGGATTTACAATTTGAGATATAAGGTATATACATGAGGGTTTCCTTGTTTGGATTATTTCGCTCGACATACCTACGCTCGTGTTGGAGTTTCCTAAATACTAAAACCCTTTATTTGTTAGGAGCAATGATATGATTATTCTATGTATAAATCTGTATTTTCTTATACAACGAGCACTTTTCCTTAGGGTTAGTTATGATGTTGCTCGCTAGCGCTTTGACGCTCGTTGTCCCTCCCCCTTTTAGGTAACGAGTCCGGAGCCCGGAAAGTCGCAGGTTAAGGACGATACTCATTAGCGCCTATTTTTCTTTTATAGATATTATTGTATTATTGGAGCTCCACTATAGACTATTTTATTTAGATATGAAAGTTTGTTCTAGAGTTGTAAAGGCTGTGTGCCTTATTTACTTCTTATCAGACATTGTGTACTTGAGACATATTAAGATCTCCAGATTGTTATTATTTATTTCCGACATTGACTACGTATTCCAGCTTGTTTGGTCGATGAGATGTATTAATTTGAGTTCTATCATTTCATCATTTATCTATTGTATAATCTTTTACTTGCTTTGCACCTACATTTGTAGTTGATTCTACTAGAGAGATAGTAATTGTGATGGTGAAACGTGTTATTATACGATGTGGTGCATAGCATGTTTGATATTTCTGGTTTCACCTTGGACTGTAGCCTTGCGTGAACCCAGGGGCGTCACAAAAACCAAAAGAAAATTAAATTAATCTCATCTAATCCTATAATTTCTACAAGAATTAACTACCCATATTGCAAAATAGAAAAAAAGAAAGAAAATCTATAGTAGAAAGTATTAAAGAACAAGAAGGTAAATTTAAATTATAAAGTAAATAAATAAAGAAAGAAAATCTATACTACAAAGCAATTAAAAGAGTAAGAAAATAAATCTATACTATAAATCATGAAATAAATTTATACTATAAAATAATAAATCTAATCTACAAAACATAAAATAAGTACAAGAAATAAAATACTAAAACATTCAATTCTAAGATAAGAAAATAAAAGAGGAAAATAAAAACTTACATTGCAAGGGGTTAGTCCATTGTAAGCAAATCTTCATCTCCATCATCAAAAGAGAAGAAGAATAAAAATATTAAAATGAAAACAATAATTTTTATTTATTACAAATAAAAAATTTATAATTTTGGAAGGCTTTTTTAATTAACAGAGCCCCCCCCCTTCGAAATAGAGTTTATAAAATTTTATATCTCTCAACCCCTCACTCTACCCCCTACTTATAGCCTACGGCCTTCAACCGCAAATCTTGTATCATTCCTTGACTTTAAGAAATTAAAATCATCAATTGATACGTTTCTATTGTAAATTGTTAATTAACCCATCGATTTGTTTATAACAAATTTGCAGCAAACTTTGTTGACTTTGTTGATTGCGTCTTCTATGTGCTTTTGGGTTTTGGGCTTCTTCTAGGCTTGAATATGGGGCTTGAAAAATGAGAAAATTTTATTCCTTTAGATTCTTACTCAATAATTCTTCATTACTTATAAATTAAGATTAAAAAAATATTATTAGCAAATATATTTATTCAAATGAAATAGATAATGATGGTATAAAAGTATCATAAAATATGATGATCAATATATGACAAATATTCATGAATATTTATTAAATACAAAGTATTTAACCTCGAATTTGAAAAACTTTAGAGTTGGATATTTAAATTCAAGTCCGAATTCGATAACTTTAATCAAACACAAATAGAAACACATTAATATTCAATATTCCAGCCCTTATCCCGAGATTCAGTTTAATGCTCATGTTTGGTGCATCTGAGATAGTGACACAAATGGTATTAGGACTTTCCTCTAATTCCCAAAATGACTAGTAAGTAGTTGCACCATCCTCTAGTATTAAGGACATAGGATTTCCCATGACCATTATACCCTCTTACATCACACACTCCCCATAACAATGTATTAGAATATTATAATATAGTATGTTAAATTAGGGAGCCAATTGTAAATTTAGATGTAGAGAGCTATTTGTAAAGTTTTGATAGTTGTTAGTTTTAAAATTTTCAAGGGTTGGTTGCATAGTTTTTAGGGGCTGCTTTGTAAAATTTTCATAGGGTTATTTGTAATTTATAAAAAATTTAGTGGGCGTTTTATAAATTCTTCAATGGTGTTTATAATATTTTAAAATTTTTTACATGGTGTTTGTTATTTTAGCAAGTTTCATCGGGATAGTTGTAAAATTTTCAATAACTATTTGTAAAAATTTTAAGGAGATGTTTATAATTTTTGAAACTTTTAAGAGACTGATTGTAACTTTTTCAAGATTTTTTGTAAAACTTCTGAGCTATTTGTGGTTTTAAAACTTTATAGAAGATTGTTCATAATTTTTGGATTTTCTAGAGATTGTTTGTAATTTATAGATTTTAAAGAGATAATTTATAATCTTCTAAATTTAATGGTGTTATTATTAATTCTCATATTTCAAAGAGGTTTATTTATAATTTTTTAATCTTAAGTGGTTATTTACAACTTTTATGGGCTATTTGTAATTTTCATATTTGTTGTGAGACATTTACAATTTTTGAAATATTCAAGGGGTCGTTTGTAAAAAAAAATAAGAAGTTTGCAACATTCGATGATAGCGCTTCTTATTTTCGCAACTTTCAAGGATGTGATTATGAGATTTTTTTTATTTTGGGTAGTGATAATTTGACTAGGATTATTATACTTATTAGAATTTTTTTAATTATAGATAATTTTAATTTGATGAGGATTCTTAATTAAGTGTCGATAAGATTAGGCATCCACATACCATACTCTAATAGGATAGAACACACAACTTTTTTTTTGTGTGACAAATGTCATGCATTTATATGACACGTTTTATTTTTTTTTTTTTTTTTTTGTCTTTAGAAGAATCATAAATTCCTCATTTACAAGTATGTTGCTTGTGCTCGCATAGGTGAGTCTTACATGTAGAATGAGCAATATGGAGCATGTAGCGGTAACTGAACCCACATAATTAACTTGGAAGGCTAGGGGCCTGATTTTTTATATCTAATATGTTTCTTCTCTATGAGTTTCTTCTTTTATCATATGCAGTGCTACTGCTGCTTCTTCTTTTCTATGGACATGAGCATACACATGACTTATACTAATGACTTGTAGCATATGGATTATTAAAATTTAGATAATTTGAGCTGAAGTTTTTCCTTTAAATAGTTTAAAACTTAAATAAAATTCAAAACAAGGGGCAGATGACTTCTATTTTAAAATTTAAAATTTAAAATTTAAAATTATATAGTTTTTCTATTACTCTCTCATTTACGATATTCCTCTTTATTTATAATATTCTAAGATAAAAAATGGATAATTTGCCTAATGTTTGCGTGGATAATTTTTATCTCAAAATTTTAAATTTTAAATTAGATAGTTAACCATCAAGCTATCATTTTCAATATATCTCTTTGTTTATAAAAAATTTTTAAGGAAAAAATGTGTTCAGCCCCCAAAAGCAGAAACTTCATGTGACCAACCCCCTTGTATTTTCCCCCATGTGGATAAGCCCCAAAAAGTAATGTTAAATGTGTCAAGGCCCCAACACATTAGCAGTATACAAAATAGAGATTGTATTTAAAAAAAACCCAAATTGCCCTTCTCCTTCTTCCCGAGACATAGCCCAAAAGCATAGAAAGTCACGTCATCCTTTTCTCTCTCTCCCTCTCTCTCTCCTCTCTCTCCCTCTCTCTAAAATAAAAGGGGCCCTCGCCCTCCTCGCCGTCATCACATCTGCCCAGGCCCTTGGCGCCGCCCCCCAAGTCCCTCTGGGCCCACGACTGATAAAATGTTAGCTCTGGTATGTGATGAAAACAAAACCAGAAAAAGGCAACAACGGATGTGCTGGAGGTAGAGCTAACGCCGGAGCTCCGCTAGCCTCTTCTCTTCATTCTTTCCTGCTCTGCCGCCGTCGAAACCCTTCCCCTGTCTCCGCTTGTCCTCTTCCACGACGATTTCCGCTAAGAAACGTAAGGATGCTGGCGTCAGTAGATTGGAGCTTGATATCTATGATTTCATGGAGAAATCTGAGAACCCGAGTGTGTTTTTGACGAGGGAGGAGCTGATTTCAGGTGGGAGGCTGGGTTTGGCCGAGGAGATTCTGAAAGAAGGGGACTAGCTCTCGTACGGATGGACGAAAGCATGAGAAGAGAAGGAAGCCGCCGAGATCTCTGAGCAGTGGTCGAATGATGGTTTCTTGGAGGAGGATTCTTCGTCTTCCTCTTCTGGTGATCTGATATGAGTGAGTTCTTAAAAAATTTGTGTTTTTGAGATTTCTGGTTTTCTTATTTCTTGAGCTCTTCTTTTGGTTGTTATTGTAAAGTGGGGAATGTGAGGTTGAAGTACAAGGTGAAGGACGTGGAGGGTATGATTGGGGAGTTGTTTGGACGAAGTGGAAGAAGATGAGGGAGAGGTGATCCATTTTGTTCTATGTTATTAGCCATTGTATTTACTAGTGTTTAGGGGTTGAACCCCTTCAAGAATCTGTATAATGCTTGGTTAATTGCACATAAACCTCATGTGTTATAGGGGGCCTTGTCATTTGTTGTCCCTGAGCCATGCATTTCCTAGAGAACAAGCTGTTTGAACTAGTTCATGTTAGTTCTAAATCAATTCTTACGTATTTTGTATTTTGTATAAGATTACCTCTCCACAAAATATAATGAAAGTGAATGTTGTGTTCTTACGTGGCATAAACTTGGTATAAATTAGAATTAACTTGGTATAAATTAGAACAAACTT
>BQKN01065172.1:166291-239527 GCA_022839385.1 Asparagus kiusianus
ACTAGAGAGATAGTGATTGTGATGGTGAAACGTGTTATTGCACGGTGTGGTGCATGGCAGGTTTGACATCCATGGTTTCACCTCGGACTGCAGCCGTGCGTGAACCCAGGGGCGTCACAAGAACCCTCTTGCCTTAGATTTATTTCATACTTATAGAGTAGATTTATTTTCTTACATTTAATACTTAAAATTTATTTTGTAGTTTAGATTTTGCAATTTATTTTGTAGTTAGATTTTAATTTCTTGCACTATTCACCTTGAGGTTAGAACCCTCTTGGGTTTAGTTTTTCTTTTTGTTTATTTTTATTTTGTTTGATTCACCTTTAGGCTAGAACCCTCTAGGGAATCACCATTTTTTAAGAAGTTGGTACAATTTTAGATTACCCATATCTATAATTGAATCCACCATATTTAATTTCTTGCATTTTCTTTTATTCTTGAATTTTATTTTTATTCTTGATTTTCATTTGTTTCTCGATTTTATTCATTCTTCTTTCTTGCCTTATTGATCACATTTATTTTTACTCACATCTGCTCTCAAACACATTGATCTACACATTATCACTCTCATTATCTCTCCACAATCACATTCACTCATCACTCCTATTTGTCACGCACACAACATAAGAACCGATTTTATATTTTCTCCTATAAAACACCTTCCTCATGGGATCAATAACTCTTTATACTATAACTTGATTAGTTATGCACTTGCAACTTTTTGGTACATGTTTATGCTGCATCAACGACTATAATAGTTAGCCACTTTTACTTGGAGTCGGCCTAGGCCGGGTTTGAGTAAAATATAAAAATTATTGCTGAGTCATGAGAGGCATCTATGAGGGATCTAAAAAGTTCTTTGGATGCGACGTGGCTGACGTCAGGGAATTCTTTTCAACTGCTATCACTTTGTATTTCATGCAAAATTGTGGGCTATTCAAGGCTAGCATGCTTTGTCTCGATTCGAGAAAATATGCTTTGAAATTTAGAATTAATCTGGACCATTGGTTGGGGTTTAGCTCATCCGTTGAGTCTCTGACAGTTAGAGGCCTATTTGGAGTACAAGCTTCGGTTGTCACTTCACCCTTTCATTCGAGAGGTATGCATTTCTTTGGGGGTCTCCCCTTCGCAATTCACACCCAACGCCATCACCATATTAGTGGGTATTCTGGTGATTTACCAACGGATCGGTGTCAAACCTAGCATGCGCATGTTCGGCAACGTTGTGGGCATCAAGATGACTAAAAAGAATGCCCATTATTTCTTCTATTACTCTAGCGGCTACAACTTGGTGTCTCCTAGAATCCAATAGGGATTAGAAGGAGCAATTCGTGTGGGTCTTTAGCACTGATACTATCCTATCTTGCCCTAATTTTCCTGAGATCAAGAAGGATGTTCTAAGGCTACAAATTCTTTAGGTTGAAGAGAGGTGGCAGCTTGAGAAGGTCTGCTCCTATGCAGGGTCTCGAGAGATGAGTAATCTCTTTGACACGTCGTTGCTTCGGGCGACCGGTGTGTCTATGGTACCCCTTACCGAGGTTGACAAGGCATGAGCTTCTCTCTTAACCCTCCCACTAAAGAAGCATTCTCTAGAGTGCCCCAATCGGGGGAGCCGGGACCAGCTATGAGGCCCCAGAAATAATTAAGGGGGGATTTGGTCCCCGATGACGTGAGTAACCTATGGTCAAGTGTGGCGAAGATAGTGGTGAGGTTGGTTGAACTAGGGGCGGCTGCCAAGAAGAAGAAGTTGGATAAAAAGAGGAGGTTGGACAGAGGGCAAGCATCTATTGGAGCAGTCAGGCAGACATAAGTCAAATCGGCCCTGAGCCAGCTTCAAGTCCTTTCCCCTCCCAGTCAGCCAGTTGTCGTCATTATTGATGAGGCTTCCCTTCCTAGGAGAATGGAGGATAGCCATGTGGTCAAGCTTGCTAGTGCTACCGCTCAAGCCAATGAGCCGGCTGACCGAGCTACCTTAGAAGCACCGACTCATAGGTCGGGCAAAGAACCTGTCGAGGCGACTGAAGCTTCTAGAGAAGAGGTGGCCCCTTCCCAGCCTGTTGAACTCCTGTGCGCTGAGACCACCCTGGTACTGGAGAGTAGCTCCCGCTGGCCTTTCTTTCACTATATTTTTGAGCTCGACACCGAGGTATGGGATGAGCTTAGAGAAAAGCTAATTAGAGAGATGGGGGATGGTTGCTCCCACCGGGAGGTACTCACAGAGGGTGATAGGTTTGTCGCCTAGAGGCTGCTCGATAAGGAGAGCTCAGTCCTAGAGTTGATTATGGCTCAGGTTTAAGCATTAGAGTAGTTCGCCCTCCCTAGGGATGAGGCGATGCTAATAAAAGTGCCAAATGTGGGCTTACACTTGACCCTTAAAAGCTACTTGCTGCTAGGGGCCTTGATCGAGTAGGAGATGTTTTCTCAGCTTTCTTTTACGCACAAGCTCCCCACTAACTTTGAAAAGGCACTGGTCGAGGAGAAAAAGGCTAGGAAGGTAGCAGAGGAGAAGGCCATGGCTCTGGAGGCCGACTTGAAGCACAACGAAGGAAAATGGCATCGAGAACAAGAGATCAAGGACGACATGATTAGAGGACTCCAGGGGCACTACGCCAAGCAGTCGGCCATGATCGAGAAGCTCAAAGAGGACTTGGCTAAGCTCTAGAGGGATAGCAATTATCTCTAGCAAGGGTTCATCGAGCGGGATGGCCGAATCAATTGGACGAGGAGCTTGAGGTCGAGAAGCGCAACAGGCTCAAGGCTTAGGAATGTGCCCGATCGGATCGTTAGGTGGTCCAAAATTTAGAACTGGACCTCAGGGAGGAGTGGTCAGCCAATAAGGGGTCTAAGGTGACTATTTATTCCTTGGAGACTTGATTGCTTACTTAGATTCGAAAGAGTGTAAGGCAGAGGTGGTGGAGGAATTCTGCCACAGTCCCCTAGGCAAGGTTGAAGTGGCTTTAGCTCGTAAAGCCACCTTTTATTAACTCTCCTCCTTGCTTCCTCCAAACTCTTGACCCACCCCAGACAACCTCTTTCCCTCTCGAGTTTCCTGTTGCCTTAACTTATTGAAGGAGATTGAGATGAGTGAAGGGGGAATAAAGCTAGAGATGGATGACGGGGACGACGAGGGTGAACCAGAGGATAATCAAGAAGTCGTTCCGTCTACCACTCAAGAACCTCATGTCACTCAGCTAGCTCTAGTTCCCGAGTCGAGTGCCACTTTGCCCAGTCCTACTCCTGACCTAAGCTGAGATATCTGAGGCCTTGTATCTTTTTTTAATATGGATGTAGGTGATGATGTAAATACCTCAAAATGTGAAATAAAATTTTTAGAATTGTTTGCCTTTCAGACTATCATGTCTCAACTTTGTTTTTGTTTAGATGTCTTCGAACGTTGTGGTTTAAGTCAACTATGTATGTTAAAGTGACTTGGACATGTGTCTTAGACTTAATGAGGGTGCCAAGATCTTTTGGTTGGAGTCAACTTAATGGTTGGATTGTCGTGGTTTTACCATAGAAAGGTACCAAGGTCTTTGGCTGAGTGCATTAGACTTAATGAGGGCACCAAGGTCTTTCGTCGAGGATGACCAAAAGATTAGCATGCCTTGCTCTTATAGTGTTATGGGCTTTGGTTGAGTGCCTTGGACTTAATGAAGGTGCCAAGATCTTTTGAGGTTACAGTTGACCGAAAGATTGATGTGCCTTGGTCTTATGGTGCTAAGAGCTTTTGAGATCAGAGTCGATCGAAATATTGGCGTGCCTTGATCTTATGGTTCCAAGGGCTTTTGAGGTCAGAGTCGATTAAAATATTGGCGTGCCTTGATCTTATGGTTCCAAGGGCTTTTGCTCGGTGTCTTGGACTTAATGAGGGCGCCAAGGTCATTAAGGGTTGGAGTCGACTTAAAGATTAGCATCCATTGGTCTTATGGTACCAAGGGCTTTTGTTGAGTGTATTGAACTTAATGAGGGTGCCAAGGTCTTTGAGGGTTGGAGTCGACCGAAAGATTAGCATGACTTGGTCTTATGGTGCCAAGGGATTTTGCTAGGTTCCTTAGAATTAATGAGAGTGCCAAGGTCTTTAGGGGTCGGAGTCGACCGAAAGATTAGTGTGCCTTAGTCTTTTGGTGCCAAAGGCTTTTGCTGGGTGCCTTGGACTTAATGAGGGCGCTAAAATCTTTTTGTCACTGTAAAGATAAGACACTACGAGAGTTCAAAATAAGAGTTAGTACTCAAAAGATTTTATATTCATAAATGAAATTTACATCCATGATTATTGAAAGTATTTTTTGAAGTGTTCGATATTCCAGGGATGCTGCAAAATTCTCTCACCCATGCTTCTTAGCCGGTATGTGCCTAGGCGCAATTCTTCGAGGATGGTGTAGGGTCCTTCACAGTTGGGATCTAATTTGCCGAACTTGGTGTCCTTGTCGAAAGCTGCTTTCAGAGGATGAGATTACTAATATTGAACCTTCAGGGGTAGACTTTGCTATTGTAATGTCGAACGATGCACTGCTAATTAACGACTTAGGATCAGAGGCTTTTTCTCAGACTTCGTCCATGAGTCGAGTTTGATTCGAAGACCCTCTACATTCAAGTCTTCATCAAACTATCACAGTCGAATCGTTGTCATGCTGACTTCAACAGGGGTAACTGCTTTGGCTCCATAGGTCAACTAGAAGGGGGTTTCTCCTGTTAAATTCTTGTGAGTGGTGCGGTAGGACCACATGATACCAGGTAACTCTTTGACCTAATTTCTAGCCGTCGTATTTATCTTCTTCTTTAGTTCTTGGAGGGTGCATTTGTTGGTGGCTTCAGCAAGTCTGTTGCACTTGGGATGAGCGACTGAGCAAAATTTGAGTTGAATGTTCCACTCTTTACAAAAGGTTTGGAAGCCCCCGCTATCAAACTAAGTGTTGTTGTCCGTCACGAATGAGAGGGGTACACCAAATCGGTAGACAATAGACTTCTAAAAAAAATTGGTGATGTTACTTTCACCAATCTTAGCTAAGGGCTCGGCATCAATCTACTTAGTAAAGTAGTCAATGGCGATAATCAATAGTGGAAACGGCATCAATCTACATTGTGAAGTAGTCAATGGCGACAATCAAAAACTTTTGCTACCTAGAATCTATGGGGAGAGGGCCTGACAAATCCAATCCCCACTGGGTGAAAGGAATTGGGCTCAAAATAGAGGTGAGTTCAGTTGTTGTCGCTTGCGGGATGGTCGAGAAGGATTGACACTTCTTGTACAGTGAGACAAGTTTTTGGGATTCGGCTAGTATGGTGGGCCAATAGTACCCCTAGTGAATGATTTTTTGAGTGAGAGTTCTAGCCCTAGGGTGATTCTCACAAATCCCTTCATGAATCTCTCAGAGAACATAATCAGCCTCAACAGGATGAAGATACCGGAGATAAGGCCCCACACCACTACTGGAGTATAATAGCCGATAGAGCTAGCTGTCAAGTAAGAGATAGTGGTGATCATTCCTTTGTAGACTCCTAGCTTCACCGACATTCCTTAGTAGAGTCCCCCGTGTTTGATATTGGATAATGGGGTCGATCCAACATGGCTCAACGAGCGTCTCAGCTTGCATGACAGCCTCTGATGCCTTGATAATGCTGGGGCGTTTGAGGGCGTTAGTGTACACTGGCCCAAGCTGCTTTTCAAGCTGGTTGATCCGAGTCTTGATAAAACATCCGCCCGTGCGTTAAGGGCATGAGGGACTTAGGTGATTCTAAAATCAAAAAATTGGCTAGTAGATCTTTAGCTGCCTTCAGATATTGAACCATCCTAGAATCTTTGGCCGTATATTCTCTATTCACCTAACGGACAATAAGTTAGGAGTTGGCCAAAATTTAGATGTGCTCAGCTTTTACTACTAAGGTGGCTCGAAGACCCGCCAGAAGTGCTTCATACTTGGCTTTGTTGTTGGAGGCTGAGAATTCAAAAGTGATAGAGTGCTCATGGATCAACCCGTCAGGGCCATGTAAGACTACTCCTGCTCCGCTGCCGGTTTCTCCAGAGGGTCCATCCACCTTTAACAACCACCAAGAGGCAAACTCTGGAGAATCGTATTTGACGATGTGTCTTGGTTGAGGTGCATGGGTCTTGATTGTTTGAGATGTTGATGGCCCATACCGGGTTAGTATTGAAGGTGTGGCTAGCTCGTCATCTGGTAAGGTCGAACGTGATGAGAAAGTAGGCCAAGGCTTGGGCTTTAATTATTGTCCTTGGTTCAAACTATACATCATTCTCACTCAGTTCGACTGACCAGGCGACCATTCTTCCTAAAGTGGTGGGGCTACCGTGAGCTCTCTTCAGAGGTGAACTAGTCCGCACTATTATGAAATGTGCTTGAAACTAAGGGTGGAGCTTCCTGGCTATGGTGATGAGGACGAAGATAGCCTTCTCTATGAGAGGGTAGTTGAGTTCACCTGCCCTCAATATTCGGCTGACATAATGTATAGGCTTCTATGAGTTATCCTCCTCACGAACTAGGATAGAGCTGACAGCTTCGGGAGATATGGCTAAGTATAAATACCAGGTCTCTCTCTCTCTCTCTAGGCTGACTCAGCAGCGGCTTGGTGCTTAAGTAGGCCTTGCGATCTCTGAAAACTGCGTTGTAGTCTACCGTCAAGCTCTTGCTCTCCTTCTGCTCCTTTCTTCCTCTTAGAATCTTGAAAAAAGGGAGGCTCCTCTTGGCTGATTTAAAGAGGAAGCGACCCAGTGCGGCTATCATGTTTAAATGTGAATTTTGTGATAGATTTGGTCATTTGACAAAGTTTTGTTTTGATTTAAGAAAAATTTCAAATTTGCAAAATGATTCAAAAAGACCACCTTTATTTGCAAATTTTTCCCGTGCACCATTAAATGGTCAACAAAACAAGTATATCCATTCTATTGCACTAAATGTGCCCAAATTGGGTCATAACACAAGAGTATTGGATTAATTGATTGGGGTCATGTCCCTAAACTCTCTGGCACTAAGAATATTTGGGTGCCAAAACACGTTTGTTTTTATAATAAGATTATAGCATTTCCATTTTCATGTTTTCAAAAAGTGATATTTGTTTAGATTTAATAAACAAATTGCTAATAATTTTATAAAATCTTTAAAAGAATATATTTTCATTTAGAAGAAAACTTGGTATATATATTCATTTTTGACATAACATAAATTGTGTTTTATGTTTATTTAATCATGGTTTATGTTTGAATGTTTATGGATTTTTGATGTCATCAGTCGACTGACTCATTAATTAGTCGATCGATTTCTGATACTTTCAGTCAATCGGTTACTAAGCAGTCGACTGACAGTGAGTTTTTACTGAGTTTCTTATCGAATTTTTGTCTTCAAACCCGACCCATTATCAACCCGTTTAGATCTTTGTTTAAATGCTACATGTTGAATTTATTTTAGATCAGTCCTGACCACCAAATCCATCTATATATATAAACCCAAACTCTAACTTTCATCCACCAGTTGCTTCCTCTGAACCCTTGCTGCTAAAATCCATCAGTTGACCGAACGACCCATCCAGTCGACCAATCGACTCTGGCCGAGAGAAATTGTTGCTACTGTCGCTTGCTCTATAAAATTCCATTCCCTCTCTCCTTTTAGTTTGGTTTTTCATCTAGAATTATCTAGGATCTATTATCATGTCTAACCCTAAATGTCCTAGATCTGGTAAAGCTGATAATTCTGCATCCCATGTTTCTCATTACGAACGCTACCTTCGTAATCCTCATCTTATTGATAAATACTATTATATTTGTCAATTACATATCTTTCTGGGTAGATTTGTTAATTTCCTTGAATTTGTAAATTTTCAATTACATACTTATTTTGAGAAAGTCGGGTTGCATATTTAATTGCTCATACAAATCAAGTTTTATATTATCTGAATCTTGTTTATCTATTTTACACAAATATACAACTTGATCATAGTGATGATGGCACCCCCATTCTTAAATCATATGTTAAATATTGTCTTGTAAATTTCTCTAGTGATGAATTAGCTAAAATTCTTAACATTCCTACTGGAGCTTGTTTGCTTGAAGAGTTTGATCTTGATGACTCTTCTATTAATCCATAGATATATCTTCCAAGCAAGGATTATCCTATGACTAACAACTCAATCACTCCTATTACAAATTAATTGTCCGTATCATCTCCTATAATATAATTCCCAAAATTGGGAGTTATGATCATTTTTCTCATGAATTGATGTCTGATGTATATTCAATTTTTGGCAATATTGATGTTCAGTGGAGTAAAGTCATCTTTGATGGTATTGCTTGTAATCATACTAAGTTTCTTCCTTTTGGAGCTCTTCTCTCTTGTGTTTTCAAATATTTTAACATCGATCTTACCAATGAACCTACCATCGTGCGTATTCATTAATATTTTGGTCGCACAAGTCTTATTAGGATGAGGCTTCTAGATCCTCCACCTTCAGTTTCTCAATCTCATGCGTCTGCTCTTGTTGCCGAGTCTTCATCTCGTCCCTCTACCTCTAGGAGTCATTCTAATCCTCCTCATGCCTCTAGTTCCAATCCTTCTAGTATCTCTACCACTTTAAATTATTTGGTTGATAGGATTGAGAGCATTGAGAATAGGCAGGATGAGATGATGAATAGACAGGATGAGATGATGAGGGTTCAACAACAGTTGATGAACACGCTCATGAACCAATATCCAGAGTAGAGGCCTCCATCTCCAGGCGTCGGGCCATCCCATTCCCCAAACTTTTGAAGACAATTTTTTCGATGATTTTCACTTTTGTATTTGTAAGACTTTTTTTACGTTTGCTTCAAAACTTTGTATTGACTTTTGTTTATGAACTATGTATTTCATTTGCATGTTTCACTTTCTTATCTATGTATTGAAACACCATTGTGATGATATATATATATATATATATATATATATATATATATATATATATGTGTGTGTGTGTGTGTGTGTGTGTGTGTGTGTGTGTGTGTGTGTGTTCTCTCGGGTCATTTTGAATGAGAGTTGTGATGAGCATGTTTATTTTCATATATATCTGTGTATGTTTGCTCATAATATAGGCACCTTATTATGTTTGATATACGCTTTGAGGCTTTTTTGATAGGGGAGCTTTTCCCTATCTATTTTATACTTAATGCGCCTATATGTATGGGGGGTTTTCACTCACTTTTTCTTATTCTTGCCCCCATTTTGATGTTGCCAAAGGGGGAGAAAAAGTGTATCTGTGAGTATCTCATTGGTGTTTGCTATGGGTATTATGCATGTGTATTCTAAATTGTATATTTATTAGTATCATCCATGTTTTCTATTCTTATTGTATAGATTGTTTGTCATCATCAAAAATGAGGAGATTGTTAGGTCTCATGTTTATGAGCCAATTGTCTATTCTAGTTTTGATGATTAACAAACAATTCTTAATATCATTTTTGAGTATTTGCATTTACTCGCCAGGTATCCTACACAAACATCCTCTGTTGGAGGTTGACGGAAATCAGAATGAAGCCGATGCCATTTAAGTCAAAGACACACTATCGCTTCATCTCCACTACTAAGGTCGAGCTTAATAAAGATTATTTGCTTGGTATAGTGTTTGTAGCTTAGGTGTTTACTTTATGTATTATACTTAAAGCTCAAATCATACGCAAACACACCTTATTTCGATTTATCGCTTTCACTATTTGTTTTGCTTTGTTAAAGGATTTTTAGAATATCTTTGTGGATAAGTTTTTTTGAAATGATTTCATCAGAAACAAGTGTTTAACGATCTCGTATTTTTGACCGTTTTGTAAAATAGTAAGTTTTCACAAATGAAAAATGTTATTATAAATTTTTTCTTCCAACATGTTTATTTTCATATGTATAAATATTTTCCCAAGTTTTACTATTTTTGGAGTTGATTTACTATTATAAATCAAATTTAGAAAATCATTTTTCTAAAATAATTCAAGTATCTCTTGTGTCAGTTTTTCAGTCAACTGAACAAGTCAATCAATTGATCGGGCAGTAGGCTATTTTTATAGTTAGAGCTTTCTCAGTTGATTAGTCGACAAGTTGTTAGAAGCGGTCGACCGATAGCTCTTTTCAGTCGACCGACCCTATTCTTCATTCGACTTAGCAGAAGTTCTTTTTTATAGCATTCTCTTTTACAGTTGATCAGTCAACCGACAAATAAAGTCAGTCGACCGAACAGTGTTATCAGTCGACCGGCCAAGTTTTTGTCAGTCGACCGACGTTGTCTTATTTTTCCAGAATTAGCCAACGGTCGAATGCTCAGTCGACTGATATACCTATCAGTTAACTGATCATCTGTAACGACTACTTTTTGTTTTGATATGTTTGAGAGGCTATAAATAGCCTTTAAGACTTATTTGAAGTACATAGTTTTACAATATAGTTTAACCATTTTGGCTGTACATTTTTGAGAAAAAGAAGTGTGTTAATTTATGAGTAAAAGAGCTTTACATAGGAAGGATCTTGATTTCGTTTTCAAGCGCTCATCGTCAAATCTCATCTCTCCTTGTTTTGGAGAAGTTATCTAAACTCTTTCTCTAGCTGATATTATACTTTGATTCTCATATATAAGCTAGATTTAATTAAGTTTGAATTCATTTTACTCATTGTTTACACACACAACCACTTGAGCTTTAGTATTTTATATATAGTAAACTGGATTGTGAGAGTTATTCATTGAGAGAGCTTATATTTCATTCTCATTTGTTTAGAGAACAAAATCCTTTATTTGCACTTATTATTATACACGTTGTAATATACAAGAACACTTAGATGAGTGGTTGGAAAAGACCGAGGTCAATTCCAAGAGGAGTGGGTTGGTTGTAAATCCTAGGAAGATGTTGTAATTCCAAACACTTGAGGAAGGTGACACGGGTAGTCCAACACTTAGAGAAGTGTAGCTTGTGTGATTGATATCGTGTGCATTGTAAAAGTTATCAATGAATTTTTGAAAACGTTATTGTATAGTTTTTGAGATATAGTGGAGATCTCCTTGAGGTGAGGAGCGGAGACATAGGTCAAGGTTTGACCGAACTCCATGATCATATCTTGTGTTTGCGATTGTTGTTTGTCACACTATCATTCTTTACATCTTATGCTTGTGTTTATATCCCCAATTGTCTCATTATTTATCCTTGCATACATCTTTGTATATCATATTGCTAGGATATTATCTTAATAAGTTTTAATTTGGCATCATAATCGAATTAGATTAGCAATTATCCTATTCAACCCCCTAGGGCTCTTTTGCAAAGTCTACATCATCTTACTCGCTAAGTGGTATTTTTCCTTTCGAAGAACTTGCCTGAGGACGAGAGGCTAATAGAAGTTGCTCAACCATCTCTTCTAGTCATTTAAGTCAGAATAGTTCTTCTGTATCGCCATTTAAGTTAGAATGTCTTTTCGGTCTGCCATGTCTATCGTCCATTGTCATTCTTGACTTGAGCTAGGGGTTGGATTCGATGCCATGGCAGAGTTGGCTCCACTGGAAGTGAGTTGATTCATCTAAGATGATGACTGTGATGTTCGCATTGGGATGGAGGAGTAGTCAAAAGGAATGGCCACCCTTCTCCTTAGCCTGGTGTTGCGATATACTCCATTGGCTTCTAGTAGAATGGACCAATGTTAGGAGAGTATACTAGATCATGCGAGCTATCTGAACTTTCATCATCATCTCCTGAAGCCATACTTTTGGTGTTGATAGTGAACAATTACATTTTGCTCCTTCGAGTGTGTCCTCGTTGTTTAGTCTGAACTTCTGAAAGCTCAGGAACATGACTAAGACGGTTGAAGATTGTTTCTTTGCATTGGCAACTCTTTTGAACTGTCGAGATCAATTCTTTGAGGGTCACATAATGCTGACACTGGCAAGCTCTCTTTAGAGTTATGAATTCTCTCAAGTCAGTTGGTGCCAACTTCGCTAGTTTTGACCTTGGAGTGCGAACGTCGCTTACGGTGACATTGGCCAGAAGTTTGTCTAGCGGAATCATGGATGATAATGTTATTGCTTTGAAAAAATTTGGATAAGGAATAACCCCTGTTCTTTGCTTCTGTTGGAGAAGCATAGCAAGTATCGCGAGACACTTTGAATCGAACTTCTAGGCTTCGGTTAGCAACTTTGGTTTGTTTATCTCTCTGTGGATGATAGTGTAAAACCCCAAAAATTTAAATATTTTATAATAAATAATAAATGTGTTGCATCATAAAAAAAATAATATTTATTAATATTTGAGTATGCTAGGAATTGATTTGAGATCAATTCAATGTATATATGTGAATATAGAAGAGATATCATGCACACGTGCACGGGCCTGAATCTGGGAAAAACTACTAGTTAAACTTATATGCATTTTACACACTGAAAAAGTTAGAATCTCAAAAAACTTAAAAGATCAAAGTTGTAGGTATCTTCAATATCTTTCCAAAAATCTTATATCACCTTATTCCAAGGTAGGACGTGAATATTATGGCCAAAATACCAAAGGTTATTTTCCTAGTCAGACTAGGTTTCCTGGTTCGGGTCAAACAGGTTTGTTTTGGGTTTACCTCTACAAATACCTGTGTTTTTCATAAAAATTCCTCTCTTTTATCATATCTATGAACCCTAGTAGCCACCTTCTCCCCTCAAAAATCCTAGATTTTTTTATGAATTTTGAGAGCTTTGTGGAGCACAATACCGACACGAGGGCGAGATCTTCAACGTGCAATAAGGGAGAACGGGTTGTTTATGCTCGTGGATTACTTGATATTTATCTCAGGGGCTTAGAACAACATTTGAAGCAAGATTATCTTTATCCAAACTCATCCTCATAGTTAAATAACTAGTGTAGATGATTAATATGATGTTGAATATGTGTTTTCATGCTTTAATTTTAACCTGAGGTGTTAAAAGTTAGATTTTTGATAGTAAATCTTAAACCAATGCTATATTAGTAATATTTTCTTGCTGTTTATGCTAGTATCATGATCATAATCATTAGGGTTATTCATAATTTTATTTATATATGAGAAATTTAAGTAATTTACTAAATATATATTTTCTGTAGAAAACTGCAGCACTTGTATAATCTTTAACTAATATTTTAAGATAGTAAAAAAATTCCAAATTTAACCAAACTAGTTCCAAATGAAAGATATATGTATATAGTTTCTAAAACAGAAAATCATTCTTAAAAATAGTTTGTATAGAGAAAGATATGTTATGTTTACTAATAATATATCCTGTGGAAAATCTACGGCATATGTATAATGTTTAACTAGAGATTTGGGATAACAAATGAACTCCAAACTGAACCAACCTTATGCTATTTGAAAGATGCGTGAATCTAGTTTTCAAAACAGAAAACTATTTGTAAAAATAGTTTCTAGGTAAAGATATGCTTGTTTTACTAACAGAAGTCCCATCAACTTTCCTGCTCGTTTTGTGAAGCTGTGTTGCGCCGTTTTGAGAGGCATTCGTGGAGTTTTGAGTCGCTTGATGTTACACATATAGTCATGAATATGTTGTGTTATACATTTGAGAATTCTAAGGGGATTATGATAAATTTTGATTTGATCATATTTGATTTAGATATTGTTCATATACATATTGGATGTCATTGATGAGCACAGCTCAGTACTATATGGGATAGTGTGTCGACATACCAGATATACACAACTTGAGACATATGATATATATATATGGGTTTCCTTGCTTGGATTATTTCGCTCAACGTACCAGTCTCATGTTAAGGATTTCTAACTATTGGTTTCATTAGATTGTCTTTTCTTAGTTCGGTATTAATATTTAGATATCTACAATTTGAGACATATGGTATATATATGTGGGTTTCCTTGTTTGGATTATTTATCTCGATGTACTACGTCTCGTGTTGTAGGTTTCTAAATGTTAATCCCACTTAGATACGGGGAAAATGAATCTAGGTAGACTTTGCTTAATAGATAGAGTCTTCACTCCATCTAGCAGCCCTTCTCCTAGGGACGGATGAAGGTAATCTTGCTGTAGCATTTTGACGCTCTTGTTGTTGTTTTTTTTCTTTTAAATTACTTTTAGGTAGTTCGGAGTTTCGAAGAGCCGCAGGGTGACGGAGTTCTGGCATAGTCGTCGTCGCGTATTTTTACTTGTAGAGACTCCGCTATAGTTTGAGTTTCATTTAGACATTAGAGTTTTATATTCATATTATAAAGGCAGTGTGCCTTAGTACTATTTTTAGTTAATTCATGTTGAGATATTTTCATTATTCAGATATCAGATGTATTATAGTTGAGACATAATTCTTTTTATTTATGAGATATCTCTTCTATAACATGTTTATTACATTTATTCTCTTTATTTTTCTTGTTTTGTACATGCACTTATATTTGGTTCCACTAGAGTATATTGCTATGATTGGTGAAACGTGTTTATGCATAGTGTGGGTGCATGACAGGTTTGACATCTCTGATTTTAACTTGGACTACAACCTTGTGTGAACCCAGACGCGTCACAGTTAGTATCAGAGCTCTAGTTTCAGCATCCTAGGATCATTCCTGTGTCGAGACGTGGAGCTAGGATAGAGTTTTCGTGGAATCATGTATAGAGTCCAATAGGAATTCTTAGAATGAGTAAGGACGTTATATACGTATATTCGAAAATTTATAATTTTTTTTTGGTGACAACTAACTTACTTTGATTGAAAAGTAAATACATGAATGATAAGTGATATGATTTTTCCTATTGGTATAAGTTATGTAATTTATGATTGGGATCTCACTTACTTGTCAAATAAGCTCTCCTCTTGTTATTTTAAACATTGGAACGAGGATGTGGTCCAGATAAAGCTTGTACCCAGAGAGTTGGGCAAGTAGAGCCCGAGCCGCAGCAGGCTCCACAGTATCTGATCAACTTGGTAACACCGATTACAGAAGTAGAAGCTAGCAACACTCGAGGAGTGAGTAACAAGCATGATTTTACTCTCTAAAGTTCCACCACTCGTTGTATCAACCGTACCTATTGAAGATATAATGTTGAAGGTCTCACCATCGCCACATCCAGCTATTAATAGAGTCGTGGAGCAGGAAGCTTGGCTCGGTAAGATTGAGGAAGATATTAGAAGTTGGGAGCATAAAAATTTTAGGGCACATCAGATTTAGTTACAAATTATAAATGGAAGAAATATGTGAGAAATACTTTTAGAATTACTTAATATTGACTTAGTACATAGGCGGAGATTAGTTATATTCAGTTTAAAGGATGACGTCGAACGATGGCACCGATTTCAGTTATATCGGAGTAGCGAATGTCAATTTCATAGAAGGATTTCATCTATTATTTTGAAAAGCAGCTAGACCTAATCCGATTGGAGCAGGGAGACATACTAAGAGTTAATTTTGGAAGGAGGATTATTTGGAGACCAGGGCAAGGATAATAAACCTTTTTACAAGATCGAGAGGAACCCAGCAATGGGGTAAGGATTTTCATCACCACCAGTAGGTCAGTGGTAAGGGTCAACAGTCGTAGGGCCATGGTTATGGCCAGTAGCAGAAGATCGAGGTACCACCTACCATTCCGAGGATAGAGGGACTAGCAGGCCAGATTCACACTATCTAGGAAATTCCTAAGGGATAGATAGTCCCATAAATTCTACCTCCAGTAACATAGCAGTCACCAGTCACCGGCAGAGTTTATGCAATCGTATCGCATGATCATGGTGCAAACGGAGCTTTCTTAGTGATTCTTCTTTTCCATCTTGGATCTTATTCGATTCAGAAGCTTCTCATTCTTTATCTCTCATACATTCATGGATAGGTTTCATCTAGTTACACATCTTTTAGATGTATCGTTATTCGTTTCTACTCCTTTAGGGGAGGTGTCCCTATTAGGGAGTGGCCATAGGAGATGTGTCATCAGTCTAGACAAGTCCGAGTTTATCATAGATCTAATCGTTTTGCAGATGTTGGTGTTCGATGTCATTCTCGGTATAGATTAGCTATCATCCTACCATGTTTTATGTTAGTATGGACTGTTTTGCTAAAACATTTTGCGAGCATCTGCAAAACAGTCAGTTTGCGAGCATCCAATGGATCTGAGTTGATAGTAGCGACCACACAGGACAACCAGTTTGTGGAGTTATTTTCTGGCGTACATCGAGGAGGTGATGCTACGGGATCGTGGTGCCGATTTGAGCAAGACGTGAGTGGTATCAGAGTTCTAGGATGTCTTTCAGGACATACCAGGTTTACCTCCAGTGAGAGGTCAAGTTTTTTTGCATCCAGTTACAGCTATGTATGACACTAATATCCCGAGCACCCTATCGTATGGCACCTGTTGAGATGAGAGAGCTACAGACCCAGTTAAATGAGTTATTATCTCAGGGTTTTATTCATCAGGGTTATTCTCTATGGAGAGCGCCGGTCTTTTTTGTGAAGAAGAATGACTATAGTATGAGCCTATATATAAATTTTTGTGAGTTGAACAAGGTCACTATCCGAAATAGGTAGCATTACCGAGGATTGATGATTTGTTCGACCAGCTGCAAGGAGCGCATCATATCTCTAAGATTGATCTTCGTTTCGGCTATCATTAATTACGGATTCGAGAGATGGATATTCCTAAGACCGCCTTTATGACTCGATATAGGTCTTTCGAATTCCTTATCATGCCATTTGGTCTGACCAATGCACCCGTGTATTCATAGATTTGATGAACCGGGTTTTCCATCCATACTTGGACCAGTTCGTGATCGTCTTTATTGATGACATCCTTATATATTCTAGATCAGAGGCAAAGCACGAGCAGCATCTCCGTTTGGTATTGCAAACATTACGGGAGCATCTGCTATAAGCCAAGTTCAGCAAGTATGAGTTTTGGCTTTCTGAAGTTAGATTTTTGGGCTATGTTATTAGCCAGGAGGGTATTACAGTAGACCCAGCTAAGGTGGAGGTTGTACTAGATTGGGAGCCGCCGAAGACGATTACAGAGTGTCGTAGTTTCCTAGGATTAGCAGGATATTATAGGAAGTTCATTCAGGACTTCTCAAAGATTTGCGATACCGTTTACACGTTTTACAAAGAAGGGTGCACAGTTTGTTTGGGGCACAAAGTGCCAGGAGGCCTTTAAGACTTGGAAGACTAAGTTTACGAGCAGTGATAAGACCTTTGTCGTCTACACAAATGCACAATTATTAGGACTAGGGGTAATTTGATACAGACCCGGAGAGTAGTAGAATATATTTAACGATAGTTAAGGATGCATGAGCAAAACTATCCTACGCATGACTTGGAGCTAACAACAGTGGTCTTCGCACTAAAAACATGGAGACATTACTTGTATGGAATGCGATTCGAGATATTTTTTTTGGATAACCAGAGCTTAAAATATCTTTTTCTCAGAAGGAACTAAATCAAAGACAGTGACGATGGGTTGAGTTTATTAATGGTTATGAGTTTGCAGTTCAGTATCATCCGGGGAAGGCAAACATTATGACAGCCGCGTTGAGCAGGAAGCGTCGACATCGGATTTCAACTTTGAGATACTCGTTGTACCGAGATCTTTACACCCTCAGCCAGTTTGATTTTAGACCAGAGACTTATGCGAGGATATTTATCCTGGAGAAAGTGAGATTACATAGA
This sequence comes from Asparagus kiusianus, assembly GCA_022839385.1. Lineage (NCBI taxonomy): Eukaryota > Viridiplantae > Streptophyta > Magnoliopsida > Asparagales > Asparagaceae > Asparagus > Asparagus kiusianus. The sequence continues at coordinate 183,928 of BQKN01065172.1, forward strand.
GCTCCAAAGAAGATTGTATCAAACCGAGGCTCAGTTTTTACTTCGTACTTTTAGAGGAGCTTCCAGAATTCTTCCGACAGCCAGTTGTTGTATTCTTGTGGTTTTCACTCACAAACAGATGGACAAATGGAGAGAGTCAATTAAAGGTTGGAGGATATGTTACGGGTTTGTGTTATAGATTTCTAGGGTAGTTGGGAGGACCACATCCCATTGATTGAATTCGCTTATAACAATAGTTATCAAGTAATAATTAGTATGGCACCGTATGAGGCATTGTACAGGAGGCCTTGTAGATCGTCTAGTTGCTGGGCAGAACCAGAGAACAACCTATTGCTTAGACCGGAGTTAATGAGACAGACTATAGAAAAAGTATCAATAATTCGGGAGCGCATTTTTCAGCTCAGAGTCGTCAGAAGAGTTATGCAGATCGGAAATGACGACCATTAGAGTTTCAGGTTGGGGACTATGTATTATTAAAAATATCACCAATGAAGGGAGTTCAGCGATTTGGTAGACGGGGGAAGCTTTTCCTGAGGTATATTGATCCATTTAGGAGAGTGGAGCGCATTGGAGCCGTTTCATATCGGCTAGATCTTCCAGCATCGATGTCGAGTATACACGATATCTTCCATGTTTTGATACTTAAGAAGTAATCTACATGACGAGGAGCAGCAGCGAGTATTAGACACACCAGAGGTTGAGATTCTTGATGATATAACTATTATTGCAATTCATGTGTGTATTCTTGCCAAGGAGGACAAGAGACTTAGAAACAAAGTGATACCTTTAATTAAAATTCAATGGAATCGGAAAGGAGATGAGGAAGTTTCTTGGGGCGCGATGAGGATATGCATCGCGATGACTTGCACTTATTTACTTACACCTATTTGAGCAAGTAAATTGTTTGGATATGATTTGTCTATGTTTTTGATTATCTATATGCTCATATCTATACTTAACCCTAGAATGGTGGTATTAGCACTTAGCTCCTAATTATTCGAAACATATGGTATATATATGGGGAATTCCTTGTTTGGATTTTTTGCCCGGCGTAGTTGCTCTGCTTAGTTAGGGGTTAAGTGGGAGTATTTGCATTCTAGATAGTTAAGTATAGATATAGAGGAAGATTCTTGGAAGCGCGAAGATATTATGCATCGTGACTACCCGCACCTGTTTGAACAGATAAGTTGATTGATTTTGATTGGTGTTCATGATTACCCATATGGTTATATTTATATTTAATGCTAGAATGAGGTGTTAACACTTAACTTCTAATCATTCGGAACACATGGTATATATATGGGGGGTTCCTTGTTTGGATTTTTTACCCGACGTACTAGTTCTGTTTAGTTAGGGGTTAAGTTAGAATATTCGCATTCTAGGGTGTTAAGTGTATATATTTCAATGTTATATATCTGAGGATTTATGATAATGTATTATTAACTCTAAGATACGTTTGTAGAATTTCGGGGACGAAATTCTTTTAAGGGGGGAAGAATGTAAAACCCTAAAAATTTGAATATTTTATAATAAATAATAAATATATTGCATTATGAAAAAATAATATTTATTAATATTTGAGTATGCTAGGAATTGATTTGAGATCAATTCAATGTATATATGTGAATATAGAACTGATATCATGCACACGTGCACAGGCTTGAATCTGGGAAAACGACTAGTTAAATGTATATACATTTTACACACTGAATAATTTGTAATCTAAAAAAACTTAAAATATAAAATTTGTAGCTATCTTCAATATCTTTCCAACAAATCTTATATCACCTCATTCTGAGGTGGGACGTGAAAGTTATGGCCAACATAGTAAACGTTGTTTTCCTAGTCAGACTAGGTTTCCTGGTTCGGGTCAAACAGGTTTGTTTCGGATTTGCCTCTATAAATACCTATGTTTTCATAAAAATTCCTCTCTTTTATCATATCTATGAACCCTAACAGCCATCCTCTTCCCTCAAAAACCCTAGATTTTTATGAATTTTGAGAGCTTTGTGCAGCACAATACCGACACGCGGGCGAGATCTTTGACGTGTGACAAGGGAGAACGGGTTGTTTATGCTCATGGATTGCTTGTTGTTTATCTTAAAAGCTTAGAACAACATTTGAGGCAAGATTATCTTCATCCAAACCCTAGATTTTTATGAATTTTGAGAGCTTTGTGCAGCACAATACCGACACGTGGTCGAGATCATTGACGTGTGACAAGGGAGAACGGGTTGTTTATGCTCGTGGATTGCTTGTTGTTTATCTTAAAAGCTTAGAACAACATTTGACGCAAGATTATCTTCATCCAAACTCATCCTCATAGTTAAATAACTAGTGTAGATGATTAATATGATGTTGAATATGTGTTTTCATGCTTTAATTTTAACCTGAGGTGTTAAAAGTCAGATTTTCGATAGTAAATCTTAAACCAATGCTAGATTAGTAATCTTTTCTTGCTGTTTATGATAGTATCATGATCATGATCATTAGGGTTATTCATAATTTCATTTATATATGAGAAATTTAAGTGATATACTAAATATATATTTTCTGTAGAAAACTACATCACTTGTATAATCTTAAACTAATATTTTAAGATAGTAAACAAATTCCAAATTTAACTAAACCAAAAAACCATTCTTAAAAAGAGTTTGTATAGAGAAAGATATGTTATGTTTACTAATAATATGTTCTGTAGAAAATCTACGGCATATGTATAATGTTTAACTAGAGATTTGGGATAACAAATGAACTCCAAACTGAACCAACCTTATGCCATTTGAAAGATGTGTGAATCTAGTTTTTAAAACAGAAAACCATTTGTAAAAATAGTATTTCTAGAGAAAGATGTGCTCATTTTACTAACAGAAGTCCTGTTTATTTTCCTGTTCGTTTTGTGGAGCTGTGTTGCGCCGTTTTGAGATGCATCCGCAGAGTTTTGAGTCGCTTGATGTTACACATATAGTCATGAATATGTTGTATTACACATTTGAGAATCCTAAGGGGATTATGATAAATTTTGATTTAATCATATTTGAATTAGATATCGTTAATATACATGTTGGATGTCGTTGATGAGCATAGCTCAGTACTATATGGGATAGTATGTCGACATACCAGATATACACGATTTATATATGAGGTAACTATCATTAATGAGCACAGATTAGTACTATATATGATAGTACGTTGGCATACCAGAGATACAAAGATTTATATGAGGTGGATATCGTTGATGAGCTCAGTTCTGTACTACTTGAGGTAGTGCGTCGATATTCCACATGTACAGGCCATTGAGTCAGATTTTAGGAGGCTTGATCTAGCCATCTGTCCCGCACTAGGGTGCGATGAGGCTCGTGAACCGTATTTCTAGGATGCCTATTTGGTAGTCCATCCCGCACTCATGTTACACACTGAGATCGTGATGAGACTAATGAGTCGTGTACACAGTTCAGGATACCTACAGGATAGTCTGTTACATTGAGATAATTACTTGATAGCCTAAGTCTGGAAGATGTAGATTATGAATACGACCTACCACTAAGCTATAAGACCGAGATACATTGCTTTTGAAAGTATACAAAATTATGTGTTGGTGTTTTATTCTATCTCCCCAGTGTTAGTGGAAGATATTATAAATACGATGTATTGATGTCTTATTTCTTTTACTACCTTCTATATTTCTTAGTTAGAATCAATGATTAGAGATTCACAACTTGAGACATATGGTATATATATGAGGGTTTCCTTGTTTGGATTATTTCACTCGACGTACCAGTCTCGTGTTAGGGATTTCTAATTGTTGGTTTCATTAGATTATTTTTTCTTAGTTCGGTATTAATGTTTAGATATTTATAATTTGAGACATATGTATATATATGAGGGTTTTCTTGTTTGGATTATTTCGCTCGATGTACTACGTCTCATGTTGCAGGTTTCTGAATATTAATCCCACTTAGATACGGGAAAAATGAATCTAGGTGGACTATGCTTAATAGATAGAGTATTCACTTTATCTAGCAGCCCTTCCCCTAGGGGCGGATGGAGATAATCTTGTTGTAGCGCTCTGACGCTCTTGTTGTTGTTCTTTTTCTTTTAAATTACTTTTCAGGTAGTTCGGAGTTTCGGAGAGTCGCAGGGTGACGGAGTTCTGGCATAGTCGCCGTCGCATATTTTTAATTGTAGAGACTCCACTGTAGTTTTAAGTTTCATTCAGATATTAAAGTTTTAAATTCATATTGTAAAGGCAGTGTGCCTTAGTACGATTTTTAGTTGATTCATGTTGAGACATTTTTATTATTCAGATATCAGATATATTATAGTTATGACATGATTCTTTTTATTTATGAGATATCTCTTCTATATCATGTTTATTATATTTATTCCCTTTATTTTGCCTGTTTTGTACCTGCACTTATATTTGGTTCCACTAGAGTATATTGTTATGATTGGTGAAATGTGTTTATGCACAGTGTGGGTACGTTGCATGTTTGACATCTCTGGTTTTACCTTGGACTGTAGCCTTGTGTGAACCCAAGGGCGTCACAGTTGGTATCAGAGCTCTAGTTCCAGCATCCTAGGATCATTCCTGTGTCGAGTCGTGGAGCTAGGATAGAGTTTCCTAGGAATCAAGTATAGAGTCCGATAGGAATTCTTAGAATAAGTGAGGATGTTATATACGTATATTCAAAAATTTACAATTTTTTTGGTGACAACTAACTTACTTTGATTGAAAAGTAAATACATGAATGATAAGTGACACAATTTTTCCTATTGGTATATGTTATGTTATTTATGATTGGAATCTCACATATTGTGTCAAATAAGCTCTCCTCTTGGTATTTTAAACATTAGAACGAGGACGTGGTCGAGGTAAAGCTTGTACCCGGAGAGCTGGGTAAGTAGAACCCGAGCTGCAGCAGGCTCCACAGTATCTGATTGACTTGGTAACACCGATTACAGAAGCAGAGACTAACAACACTCGAGGAGTGAGTAACAAGCATGATTTTACTCTCTGAAGTTCCACCACCCGTTGTACCAACCGTACCTATTGAAGATACAATGTTGAAGGTCTCACCATCACTACATCCAGCTATTAATAGAGTCACGGAGCAGGAAGCTTGGCTCAGTAAGATTGAGGAAGATATTAGAAGTTGGGAGCACAAAAATTTTAGGGCACATCGGATTCAGTTACAACCTATAAATGGAGGAAATATGTGGGAAATACTTTTTGAATTACTTAATGTTGACTTAGTACATAGGCGGAGATTAGTTATATTTAGTTTAAAGGATGATACCTGAGGATAGCACCGATTTTAGTTATGTCGGAGCAGCGAATGTTAATTTTATAGAAAGATTTTATCTACTATTTTGAAAAGCAGTTAGACCTAACCTGATTGGAGCAGGGAGACATATTAAGAGTAAATTTTAGAAGGAGGATTGTTCGGATACTAGGGTAAGGACAATAAACCTTTTTGTAAGATCGGGAGGAACCCAGTAATGGGGTAAGGATTTTCATCACCACCAGTAGATCAGTGGTAAGGGTCAATAGATGCAGGGCCATGGTTATGGCCAGTAGCAGAAGATCGAGGCACCACCTACCATTCCGAGGATAGAGGGACCAGCAAGCCAGATTCGCACTATCTAGGAAATTCCTAAGGGATAGATAGTCCCATAAATTCTACCTCCAGTAACATAGCAGTCACCAGCCACCGGCAGAGTTTATGCAATCGTATCGCATGATCATGGTGCAAACGGAGCTTTCTTGGTGATTATTCTTTTCCAGCTTGGATCTTATTCGATTCAGAAGCTTCTCATTCTTTATCTCTCATACATTCATGGATAGGTTTCATCTAGTTGCACATCCTTTAGATGTATCATTATTCGTTTCTACTCCTTTAGGGGAGGTGTCCCTATTAGGGAGTGGCCATAGGAGATGTGTCATCAGTCTAGACGAGTCTGAGTTTATCATAGATCTAATCGTTTTACAGATGTTGGTGTTCGACGTCATTCTCGGTATAGATTGACTATCATCCTATCATGTTTTATGTTAGTATGGACTGTTTTGCTAAAATAATCAGTTTGCGAGCATCCAATGGGTCTGATTTGATAGTAGCAACCTCACAGGGCAACCAATTTGTGGAGTTATTTTAGGCGTACGTCGAGGAGGTGATGCTACGGGATTGTGGTGCCGATTTGAGCAAGATGTGAGTGGTCTCAGAGTACCAGGATGTCTTTCAAGACATACCAGGTTTACCTCCAGTGAGAGAGGTCGAGTTTTTTTTTACATCGAATTGGAGCTATGTATGGCACTAATATCCTGATAACCCTATCGTATGGCACCTGCTGAGATGAGGTAGCTACAGACCCAGTTAGATGAGTTATTATCTCAGGGTTTTATTCGTCGGGGTTATTCTCTATGGGGAGTACCGGTCCTTTTCGTGAAGAAGAAGGACTATAGTATGCACCTATGTATAAATTTTCGTGAGTTGAACAAGATCACTATTCGAAACAGGTACCATTACCGAGGATTGACGATTTGTTCGACCAGCTGCAGGGAGCGCATCATTTCTCTAAGATTGTTCTTCATTTTGGCTATCATCAGTTGTGGGTTCGGGAGATGGATATTCCCAAGATCGCCTTTCTGACTCGATATGGGTCTTTTGAATTCCTTGTCATGCTATTTGGTCTGACCAATGCATCCGTGGTATTCATAGATTTGATGAACCGGGTTTTCCATCCATACTTGGACCAGTTCGTGATCGTCTTTATTGATGACATCCTTATATATTCTAGATCAGAGGCAGAGCATGAGCAGCATCTCCGTTTGGTATTAAAGACATTGCGGGAGCATCAGCTATAAGCCAAGTTCAGTAAGTGTGAGTTTTAGCTTTCTGAAGTAAAATTTTTGGGCCACGTTATTAGCTAGGAGGGTATTACAGTAGACCCAGCTAAGGTGGAGGCCGTACTAGATTGGGAGCCGCCGAAGTCGGTTACAGAGATTCGTAGTTTTCTGGGATTAACAGGATATTATAGGAAGTTCATTCAGGACTTCTCGAAGATTTGCAACACCGCTTACACGTTTTACAAAGAAGGGTGTACAGTTTGTTTGGGGCACAATGTGCCAGGAGGCCTTTAAGACTTTGAAGACTAAGTTTCTGAGCAGTGATAAGACCTTTGTCATCTACACAAATGCACCATTATCGGGTCTAGGGGTATTTTGATACAGACCTAGAGAGTAGTAGAATATATTTAACGATAGTTAAGGATGCATGAGCAGAACTATCCTACACATGACTTAGAGCTAGCAGCAGTGGTCTTCGTACTAAAAACATGGAGACATTACTCGTATGGAATGTAATTCGAGATATTTTTTCGGATCACCTGAGCTTGAAATATCTTTTTCTCAGAAGGAACTAAATCAAAGACAGTGACGATGGGTTGAGTTTATTAATGGTTATGGGTTCACGGTTCAGATCATCTGGGGAAGGCAAACATTATGGCAACCGTGTTAAGCAGGAAGCGTCGACATCGGATTTCAACTTTTAGATGCTCGTTGTACCGAGATCTTTACACCCTTAGCCAGTTTGATTTTAGACCGGAGACTTATGCGAGGATATTTATCCAGGAGAAAGTGAGATTACATGGAGTTTTAGAGAAGATTGTATCAAACCGAGGCTTATTTTTTACTTCGCACTTTTGGAGGAGCTTCTAGAATTCTTCCGGTAGCCAGTTGTTGTATTCTTGTGGTTTTCAACCACAAACAGATGGACAAATGGAGAGAGTCAATTAAGGGTTGGAGGATATGTTGCGGGTTTGTGTTATAGATTTTTAGGGCAATTGGGAGGACCACATCCCATTGATTGAATTCTCTAATAACAACAGTTATCAAGTAACAATTGGTATGGCACCACATGAGGTGTTGTACGGGAGGCCTTGTAGATCGCCTAGTTGCTGGGCAGAACCAGAGAAAAACTTATTGCTTAGACCAGAGATAGTGAGACAGACTATAGAAAAAGTAGTAATAATTCGGGAGCGTATTTTTTAGCTCAGAGTCGTCAGAAGAGTTACGCAGATAAGAAACAACGACCATTGGAGTTCCAGGTTGGGGACTATGTATTATTGAAAATATTGCCAATAAAGGGAGTTCAACGATTTGGTAGACGGGGGAAACTTTTCCTGAGGTATGTTGGTCCATTCAGGAGAGTGGAGCGCTTTGGAGCCGTTTCATATCGGCTAGATCTTCCAGCATCGATGTCGAGTATACACGATATCTTCCATGTTTCGATACTTAAGAAGCATCTACATGACGAGGAGCAGCAATGAGTGTTAGACACGTCAGAGGTTGAGATTCTTGACGATATAACTATTATTGCAATTCTTGTATGTATTCTTGCCAAGGAGGACAAGAGACTTAGAAATAAAGTGATACATTTAGTTAAAGTTCAATGGAATCGGAAATGAGCTAAGGAAGTTTCTTACGGTGCGATGAGGATATGCATCGCGATGACTTACACCTATTTACTTGCACATATTTGAGCAAGTAAATTATTTGGATATGATTTGTCTATGTTTATGATTATCTATATGCTCATATCTATACTTAACGCTAGAATGGTGGTATTAGCACTTAGCTCCTAATTATTCGAAACATATGGTATATATATGGGGGGTTCCTTGTTTGGATTTTTCGCCTGATGTACTTGTTCCGCTTAGTTAGGGTTAAGTGGGAGTATTTGCATTCTAGATAGTTAAGTATAGATATCGAGGAAGATTCTTGGGAGCGCGAAGATATTATGCATCGCGACTACCCGCACCTGTTTGAACATATAAGTTGATAGATTTTGATTGGTGTTCATGATTACTCATATGGTTATATTTATATTTAACACTAGAATGAGGTTTTAACACTTAACTTCTAATCATTCGGAACACATGGTATATATATGGGGTCCCATGTTTGGATTTTTCGTCCGACGTACTAGTTCTGTTTTATTAGGGTTTAAGTGGGAAAATTCACATTCTAGAGAGTTAAGTATATATATTTCAATGTTTTATATCTGACGATTTATGGTAATGTATTATTAACTCTAAGAAATGTTTGCGGAATTTCGGGGACGAAATTCTTTTAAGGGGGGAAGAATGTAAAACCCTAAAAATTTGAATATTTTATAATAAATAATAAATTTGTTGTATTATGAAAAATAATATTTATTAATATTTGAGTATGTTAGGAATTGATTTGAGATCCATTCAATGTATATATGTTAATATAGAAGTGATATCATGCACACGTGCACGTGTCTGAATCTGGGAAAAACGACTAGTTAAAAGTATATACATTTTACACACTGAAGAAGTTAGAATATAAAAAAACTTAAAATACCAAAGTTGTAGGTATCTTCAATATCTTCTCAACAAATCTTATATCACCTCATTCTGAGGTGGGAAGTGAAAGTTATGCCCAAAATACTAAAGGTTATTTTCCTAGTCAGACTAGGTTTCCTGGTTCGGGTCAAACTGGTTTGTTTCGGGTTTGCCTATATAAATACCTATGTTTTTCATAAAAATTCCTCTCTTTTATCATATCTATGAACCTTAGCAGCCACCCTCTCTCCTCAAAAATCCTAGATTTTTTTATGAATTTTGAGAGCTTTGTGGAGCATAATACCGACACGAGGGCGAGATCTTCGACGTGTGACAAGGGAGAACGGGTTTTTTATGCTTGTAGATTTCTTGTTGTTTATCTTAGAGGCTTAGAATGATATTTGAGGTAAGATTATCTTCATCCAAGCTCATCCTCATAGTTAAATAACTAGTGTAGATGATTAATATGATGTTGAATATGTGTTTTCATGCTTTAATTTTAACATGAAATGTTAAAAGACAGATTTTTGATAGTAAATCTTAAACTAATACTAGATTAGTAATTTTTTCTTTTTGTTTATGATAGTATCATGATCATGATCATTAGGGTTATTCATAATTTCATTTATATATGAGAAATTTAAGTGATATACTAAATATATATTTTCTGCAGAAAACTACAGCACTTGTATAATTTTTAACTAATATTTTAAGATAGTAAACAAATTCCAAATTTAACTAAACCAGTTCCAAATGAAATATATATGTATATAGTTTTTAAAATAGAAAATCATTCTTAAAAAGAGTTTGTATAGAGAAAGATATGTTATGTTTACTAAGAATATGTCCTGCAAAAAATCTACGGCATATGTATAATGTTTAATTGGATATTTAGGATAACAAATGAACTCTAAACTAAACCAACTTTATGCCATTTGAAAGATGTATGAATCTAGTTTTCAAAACAGAAAACCATTTGTAAAAATAGTGTTTCTAGAGAAAGATGTGCTCATTTTACTAACAAAAGTCCCGTCTATTTTCCTGTTCGTTTTGTGGAGCTGTGTTGCGCCGTTTTGAGATGCATTCGCGGAGTTTTGAGCCACTTGATGTTACACATATAGTCATAAAAATATTGTATTACACATTTGAGAATCCTAAGGGGATTATGATAAATTTTGAATTGATCATATTTGAATTAGATATCGTTAATATACATGTTAGATATCGTTGATGAGCATAGCTCAGTACTATATGGGATAGTATGTCGACATACCAGATATACACGATTTATATATGAGGTAACTATCATTAATGAGCACAAATTAGTACTATATATGATAGTACGTCAGCATACCAGAGATACAAAGATTTATATGAGGTGGATATCGTTGATGAGCTCAGTTCAGTACTACTTGAGGTAGTGCATCGATAATCCACATGTACAGGCTATTGAGTCAGATTTTAGGAGGCTTGATCTAGCCATCCGTCCCGCACTAGGGTGCGATGAGGCTCGTGAGCCATATTTCTAGGATGCCTATTTGGTAGTCCGTCCCGCACTCATGTTACGCACTGAGATTGTGATGAGACTAATGAGTCGTGTACACAGTTCAGGATACCTACAGGATAGTCTGTTACACTGAGATAATTACTTGATAGCCTAAGTCTGGAAGATGTAGATTATGAATACGACCTGCCACTAAGCTATATGACCGAGATACGTTGCTTTTGAAAGTATACAAAATTATGTGTTGGTGTTTTATTCTATCTCCCCAGTGTTAGTGGAAGATATTATAAATATGATGTATTGATGTCTTATTTCTTTTACTACCTTCTTTATTTCTTAGTTGGAATTAATGATTAGAGATTCATAACTTGAGACATATGGTATATATATGAGGGTTTCCTTGTTTGGATTATTTCACTCGACGTACCAGTCTCGTATTATGGATTTCTAATTGTTGATTTCATTAGATTATTTTTTCTTAGTTCGGTATTAATGTTTAGATATCTACAATGTATATATATGAGGGTTTTCTTGTTTGGATTACTTCGCTCGATGTACTACGTCTCATGTTGCAGGTTTCTGAATATTAATCCCACTTAGATACGGGAAAAATGAATCTAGGTGGACTATGCTTAATAGATAGATCCTTCACTCTATCTAGCAGCCCTTCCCCTAGGGGCGGATGGAGGTAATCTTATTGTAATGCTCTGACGCTCTTGTTGTTGTTCTTTTTCTTTTAAATTACTTTTCTGGTAGTTCGGAGTTTCGGAGAGCCGCAGGGTGACAGAGTTCTGACATAGTTGTTGTCGCGTATTTTTACTTGTAGAGACTCCACTGTAGTTTTGAGTTTCATTCAGACATTAGAGTTTCGTATTCATATTGTAAAGACAGTGTGTCTTAGTATGATTTTTAGTTGATTCATGTTAAGATATTTTCATTATTTAGATATCAGATGTATTATAGTTGAGACGTGATTCTTTTTATTTATGAGATATCTCTTCTATATCATATCTATTACATTTATTCCCTTTATTTTATCTGTTTTGTACCTGCACTTCTATTTGGTTCCACTAGAGAATATTGTTGTGATTGGTAAAACATGTTTATACACAGTGTGGGTGCATGGTAGGTTTGATATCTCTGGTTTTACCTTGGACTGCAGCCTTGTGTGAACACAGGGGCATCACAGATAGTAACTGCTATACTATAACTTTGAACCCAAACTCCACCATAAGTTGTGCTAGGAGTGACTGGCAAACTTCACATCACAATCTTAGGTCAATAATTTAGGAACTCCATGTAACTTCACATTCTCCTGGAAGTACAATTTTGCTATTTGATTCGCATCATATGTCTTGCTGCATGGAACAAAGTGTGCCATGTTTAGGAATAGATCCACAACCACCATGATTGAATCCTTATGTCTCTATGCACGTGGCAACCCCAACACAAAATCCATACTTATATCTTCCCAAGCAACTATTGGTACTGGTAATGGCATGTACAAACCTGCATTGCTACTATGGGTTTTGGTGATGTGATAGACTTTACACATCTCTACGAGCCAACAAATGTCTCACTCCATATTCAACCAGTAAAATTGCTCCATAATTAGGGATAATGTTTTATCCTTGCCAAAGTGCTTAGCAAGCCCTCCTTCATGGCTCTGTGTGATTATTGAATCCTGCAATGAACTCAAAGGAATGCATAGTCTATTCCCTTTGAACAGATGCCCGTCATGCTTCGAGAATTGTTGAAAGATCTCACTAGCACACTTCTCACAAATGTTGCTAAAATAGGGATCATCTTGGTAAAGATCTTGGAATGTGTTGAAGCCCATGATTCTGATCTACATACTAGCTAATAATGAATGAAGATTACTTAGTGCATCTGGCACTCAGTTCTGGACATCCACCTTATGCCTGATAGTGAATGTGAACATCTGGATAAACTCCACCCATTTTGCATGCCAAGGGTTGAGTTTATGCTATCCGTTGGTGTGCTTTTCATGCTTCATGATTGGAAAATAACACAAATTCCTTCGAGAAAAGGTAGTATCGCCAATACTCCAAACTTCATAAGTGGAATATTTCTATCATCTCTTATTGAGTTTTTCACTGAAGAATGCAATCGGCCTCTTTTTCTAACTCAAAACACCTCCAATGCGCACATTTGATGCATCACACTCTACTTGAAACGCCTCATCGAAATCTAGCAACGCCAAAACTAGAGCTTATGTGACTTTGGATTTCAAGAGCTGGAAGGCCTCACCAACTAATTTTGTCCACACAAACTGTCCTCCTTTCAAACACTCTGTGATTGAGCAATGAGGCCACTAAAATGGTGGATGAACCGTTGATAGAAAGATGCCAACCCATGGATGCTCTGAATATCATGAATGCTATTTAGCATTGGCCAACTGGTAGTCACCTTTATCTTGGACTCCTCCATCTTAATTCTCTCTCTAGAGATGATGTACCCTAAGAAGGTTACTTAGTCAGCTAGAAAGTAACACTTCTTTGTATTTTCATACAACTTCTATTCATGTAGCGCTTCAAAGATCTATTTTAGATTAATTAGATGTTGCTTCACGACTGTATTGTAGATCAGGATATCATCAAAGTAATCCACTAAGAATTGGCCTATGAATGCCTTGAAAACTTGGTTCATTGGTCTCATGAAAGTGCCTGTGGCGTTGGACAACCCAAATGACATCACCAGTCACTCATAGAATCCATCTCTTGATTTGAAGGCTATCTTCCACCCATCACCTGGCCTCAACCTAATCTAGTGATATCCACTCTGCAAATCTATCTTTGGAAGCACAGTCATACCATGTAGTTAATCAAGTAAATCATCAAATCAAGGGATGGGAAACCTGTATTTGATGGTGATTTAGTTCACCGCCCTACTATCAATGCACATATGCAAAGAACCATCATGTTTTAGCACTAACAAGGTTGGAACAACAAACATGCTCATGCTCTCTCTGATCAACCCTTTCTCTATCAATTCAATGACTTGCCTCTGCAACTCTTCATACTCCTTCAGGCTTATCCAGTATGCAACTTTGATCGGAATAGAAACATCCGGAACAAGATCAATATAGTATTAGATGTCCCTCATAATAGGTAATCCTGATGGAATCTCCTCTAAAATCACATCAACAAAATCTTTCAGCAAGGATTGCACATACTGTGGGATAACTACTTTCTTCCCATTCTCCTCTATGATCACTAAGGCAGAGGATATTGGAGTTTCCTTAATAGCCTCATTGAAATCTACTCTCGAATGTAGACTACTGCTTTCATCTTTAGTCTACCGAATGTCTGTTGGGCTTAATGAATAGTTAACATGTCCTTCTTGAAGGTGTACTTGTTCCTGAAGCCATCATGACTTTTATTGCAATCAAACTACCATGATATGCCTAAGATTATATGGCAAGCATCAATGAGAACCACATTACACCACACTTCATCCTTATATTTCTTCCCAATAGAAAATTAAACGAGACAATGCTTGCTAACTTTCACGTTATTTCCTTTCTTCAACCACAAAAATTTATATGGTTGAGGGTGATCTTCTGTCTTCAGAGCCAGTGTATCCATCATAGTTGTAGAGACCACATTCTCACAACTGCCTCCACCACTGATCACATTACAGACCTTTTTCTTTGTCATGCACTTTGTATGGAAAATGTTATTCCTCGGCCACTGTTCATCTTCTGTTGTAGTCATGTTTAGTAATCAATAAACCACAAGGGCCTCTCCATGATTAGCATAAATAATCTCAGTTTCACCTTCTCCTTCAACTTGCTCAGCATCGAACTCATCAAATGTCGGATTAATGTCTTCTTCCACTAGCACAACCAACTGTCTATTCGGGCAATCTGAGGCATAACGTCTGAGTCCATGACATTTGAAACATTGCACCATGGTTTTACTAGACCAAACTGCTTGGTCTGGTTTTGTTGGACCCTTTGGTGTTATTGGGGTGGTTGTTTTTAAAGGATTTGTGTATCTTGTACTGCTACTCTTCCTCTTACCCTTGAGTTGTTTTTTGAATTTTAGAACAAGCTGACAAACATCCTGATAAGTCCAGTATTGTTGCAAATAGACCACATCAGAAATCTCCATATAGAGACCTCCCAAAATTGAGTAATGGTTTGTTCGTCTTCCTCCGCAGCATCACACCACATCCTCAAATGATCAAACTCATTTGTGTATTCCTCTACTGACATGCCATGTTGTGAGAGGTTGTGATAGTCAATAAATGTTTCCTACCTGTAATGCTCAGGAAGAAACTTCCATCGCAACAGCTTTATCTTCTTCTCCTACATCTCCAGCTATGCTTTTCCTTCCTTGGATCATTATTACGTAATATGTTCCTACCAGATGGATGCATATTTTCTTAATTTAATGGAAACCAATTTCACCTCATTATTCTCTGACAGGTTTTTAAGATCAAAAATCTATTCTACTATGTTTAACTAATCAACAAACTCATCAGGGTGAGCCATACCTGTAAACTCTAGAATCTCAATCTTCATTCCAATGCCCCCAAGGGATCATATCAGAATTCTTGTTGAACTCCATGGTCATGTCTCCTATCCATGAAAGGGTTGCCCTCTTCTCCACTTTCTTTTGTCGAAAACTAAAAATCGAACCCCTCTTATGTCTACAACTCGAATTGCGCTAGATGCTATTGGAGTTCTTAGATCTATCTTGTGACATCTTCATTCTCCACATCGTGTAGATCTTACTGTCATTGGTTCATGTTGTCCACTGGATTCACTCTTCCCAGTGCACCATGACGTCCACCATGATCACGTCCATGAACTTGTTTGGCCATTAGGAAACTAGTTGCTCTTATACCAAATGATGTTAAATCTATATGGAAGATGACTAATCTAAGAGAACAAGAACAATTAATACAAAATCCATCACTGAATGGTATCAAGATTCGGGTACCGGAAGAAACCCTAATTCTGGGCTACAAAATATTATTCAATGATAAAAAACTACCTACATAATATTGTCTAGCAAATATTTATATTAGATCCACTTATCAACCATAAATAATAGTTAATCTTGACCTTACAACTTATTAGATCTAAAATAAAACATTAAAATATCAAATAAAACATAAAAAATAATGATTTCACCCTGCATACAGTCCCAAAGCACTAAAATATCTCTTTATTTTGACATAGTGACTTTTGAATTCTACTAGACCCACTTATTTTGTCCTCTAGTGCCTCCTCCATTGTCCTCTTCTACATTACATACTCAAGCCATGGTGGGAATTGAGGAATTGGTCATTATTTAGGGCTTGGTTTAGTCACTATGATATTTTAATTTAGACAAGTAGTTTGGGAGAAACTAGGGTTTTGGGTCTCTTCAACCGACTGAAATAGGTTTGTGATTTATGAGAACTTTCAATTAATGAGGAATCCCTTTAATGAGAAGAAAGAATGTAGAAGTGAGTACAGTTTGGTGCAAAGCGATTAAACTGACCGAAGCAACTGATTTTTAGTGGTTCAATTCGGTCTTAGAAAAACTTTGGTTTTGTTCGCTCTAAAATATTTGAAAACAAAATAACCAAACTAACTGCTATCAGCATAACTAATTAAAACTTATGCTTGTTCAAGGTGAATAGATAATTTATAATAGTACTTTCACATATCTAAATTGGTAAATATTTGATTTTAGTTTGTAAAGTCACTGATTTGAAGAGTTTTTCTTTAATTTAAGGTGTGAGTGAGTGAAAGGTTTGAAGGAGTAATAATCTTGTATGTCAGCTAAAAGTTTTCTAACTTTGCATGTCAAAAGGCCAAACCAAATTGAACCACACTAAATTGTTAGGCCCTAGAGGGGGGGTGATTAGGATCTTATGCTAATCTAATCTGATTTAAATACCAATTAAATTAATTAATAAGTTATCCTAGCAAGTATGAAATATAACAACTATATAAGCTAGGATAAGCAATATGAACAAAGTGATATATCCTAGCAATGAGATGTAAGCAATATATGAGCAAGGATATATAAACTAACACAATGGTGATATAATCAAACTACAATTGTGATAGGGCAAAAAGATCAACAAGCAATACACAAGGGCGATGAAAGTATATGCACATAAAAACAAGTGTGCTAATGCAATCACAAACAAAGGATATGTTTACGAGGTTCGGTCCCCACGACCTACGTCCCCGCTCCTCACCTCGAGGAGATACTCCACTATCACAATCCGATTTGGAAGCCGGAACTTCTACACACTCGATTTACAAATTCACCGAAAACTCTCACACAACAAACACTATGCAATCACACTCTACACCCTCTCAAGTGTTGGACCTAGACGTGTCTCCCTCAAGTGCTCGGTTACAACCTCTCCCTAGGTTCGTCAACCGATGCCACTTCTCTTGGGACGATCCCCGACTCTCACCACACACTCCTCTCGGTGTACAATTGTACTACAAAGTGGTCTCACAATGAAGGCTTAATACAAATGATTGTTCTCTAAACAAGGTGAGAACTCAATTAGACTCAACTCAATATTACTATCTCTCACAACCCCAAATATATTATGAATACAAATACAATAAGCTCAAGTGGGTGTGTGTAACAATGAGATTAATCAAATCTAAACTCAATATAAAACTAGCTTTAATAAGATGATAATCAAACAAATAAATATAAAGCTAGAAAAGAGTTTAGAAAACTTCTCAATAGATGACAAGAGATGGAGGGAGAATAGTTGATTGCTTAAACTCCAATAGATTATCTCCTCAAGCTCTTGTGGAATTTTCTTCACAAACAAACTCTTAAACAAACTTAAAAACTCTTCAACAAACTTGTAAAACTCTTTTTAAAACTCTCTTAAACATCCATAAGAAACAATAAAAGTTAAGGTCTTTTTATAGCCTCTTAAACCAGCCACAAACCCCCAAAAACCAAAAATATCAAAAACTAGCCGTTACTAGCCGTTATAGGCTGAAAAGACCAAAATACCCCAAAATCCAGCATTCTGAAAATTTACATATCTGACTTTGTAAAATCAATTAAAAATAGCAAATAAACTCTAAAAATCATGAAATTTTGAGAGAAGGTTCTAGACATGTAGATGAACATGTTGGAGAAATAATTTCTAAAAACTCACTTCCCAGTTGAGATAAATAAATATTTGAATACAGATAAACAGTTTCTAAAAATCTGCTGACATACAAGATTTTGTAAAATCAATTGGGCACAGTAAATCAACTCCAAAAATTGTAAAATTTTTAGAGAAATTTCTAAACATGTAGATAATAATTTTAAAGAAAAAATTTCTTAAATATCACTTCCCATTTGTGAAAACTCATCTGTTTTGTAAATATGCACGAACATGCACGAACGAAAAACATGATTTTGTAAATTCAATTAAACATAATAAATCAATTTCAAACTTGATGAAACTTTGCGAAATGTTTGCAAATATGATTTTGAACATGTTACAAAAAGGAATTTTCTAATTTGCATTTTCCAATTGTGGAATCTCATTATTTTGCAAAATCACATAAATATGGACTTGTAAAAGCTTGATCTTGACAAAATGAGTTTAAACAAAGTTTTGAAAACTTTCCAATAGATTTATAAACTTGATAAAAGATATAAAATAATATCGTTAAGTCTATAATCCAAAACGACGATAAACCAAACCAAATGTGTGTGTGTGATATTGAGCTTGAAGTATTAACACACATAATATAAGCCTTAAACTAATTTACCCAAGCTTGATTGGTCTTCAATATGCTTGACTTGGTAATCTCGCGAATGAAGCTTGAATTTGATCTTTAACTTTGAATTGCAAGGCTTCACTCTACTATTCCGCCAACCTCCATTTGATATGATCGTTATAGCACAATCCATCCATCCTCCAACTCGTTGTTTGCCTAGAATAAATATGAAAACACAAACACTAGACAAACAATATTAGAAATAAATTGTTTGTTAAACATCATCAAAACAAGAAGGCCAACACAAATCAATTTAACACGGTTTGGTTTGATTTGAATCTAGCTCAGTTCAGTTTAGTTTTATAAAAAAATAGTCAAAACCATCTGAAACGATCGTTTGCTCATCCTAGAAGAGTGGATGTATGATTGTTTATTCGAACAACTATAAATTTTTGTGTGTTTTGGATGTGATTATTCTGAGATTATTACTTTGCTTATTTTTATTATTATCTATTTATTTTCTATTGCATATTCTATGTTCTTTCAAAAATAGTAGGCAATCCTATTCATTTTTCTCTAGATTTGCATCTTAGATCCTCACAATATATAATTAGAAATTTTCACCATCTTCTTAACTTAATAAGAACAAACTCGGCCACCCTTCTTATTTAGGAACTCACTGGGGTGGCATCAGCACCAGAAGAGGAGAGTGGTTGAGTGGCTGAAAGCGATAGATACTTTGCAATCATATCCATAGCAAAAATGCCATAAACATTAATAACGAGTCAGCAAATAATTGTTATTCTCTATGCAGTAATAGCTATAAGGTTTATTATCAACACTGGATATTCAATACTTGAAAATGAAATACCAGCAAGAAAAGATCATGAAAGAGGCAATATGAGTGGTACCGAAATCCTTTTATGATCCTAAGCTACCAAACAGAGTGCACTTTCGCTTGAGTAAAGGCTGTCACTCGGCCTAAGACGGATTAAAGAGGTGTGGGGAACCTCTTACTGTTTTTTGGAATTTGACATCAGGAAATGTTTTCACACCATCAACAGCTCGAGTTATTGAAGAAGGAACTGAGAAGGAGGTATCCGCGACAACTAATTTTTTTATGGGGTAGCTCATGATGTTCATGTGGCAGTTAGAGAGAAACCTAAAGTTGACATATTGGCAATTGATAAAAATTTAGGGATATGTACTCTTCTTCGATTTGTTTGAAATTCTAATTGATTCTAAAAATATTTTTGGAAGGGATAAGTACTTTGACCCATCAAAATTTTGTCAACGTTGAATTTGAAATTCTAATTGACATCAAGATTCATCTAGGTTTTTACTCAGAGATGATATTTTGCAACAACTATTTTTTAAATCTTTTAATTTTCTAGGAATTTCTGAATTTTTAAAAAATACATTGCATGCAAATCCTAATAAAATAAAAGCCCTACCAAATGGAATGGTCCTCAACTCCACCAGCCCATTTCAGTTCCAATCTGTCTATGGACTTCTAAAGAGTTAATTTCACATATTCACCTGAACTTTGGGTGGTTTCTCACATAACCCTGAAGTACTCTTCCAATAAGATTGAGATTCTAATTGATTCTAATGATATTATAGAAAGGGACAAGTATTTTGATCTGTTACCGTTTCATTAGTGTCGAATTTGAAATTCTAATAGATTCTAGTTAACATCAAATTTTATTAAGGTATCTGCCCAGAGAAGATATTTTTACGTCATCTATTTTTTCGGTCTTTCAATTTTTTTGGAATTTGTGAATATTTAAAAAATATATTACCTACAATTCCTTTAATAAAAAAGAACACCTACCAACGAAATAGGCCTTAATTCCACCAGCCCAATTCAAGTCGAATTTGTATATGGATTTCTAAAAGTTAATTTCACATTACCCCTTAAAATATGTTGGGTTCTTATGGGACCCTTCTAAACTTTGTCTATCTCACATAAATCCTTAAACTTTTGCATTTTTTCAAAACTCCTTGAGCTTTGACTTTTTTCTCATGGACCCTCCTGCATTTGCTTTGCAAATTAATAAAGTTTTATATTATACAAAATTATTTATTTGCAAAAGAACTGTCACATTCCATGTCATAAGACAGTCATGTATCCTTCTATCCGGCCTACTACAATATGACATGTGGATAACTAATTTTATTTTCATCTAAGAATCATCGTCAACTTAAGATTATCCATAATTAGAAATTTAATTATCAACTATTTGGTGATCCTAATAAAAAATTGATAACTATATATAGTTAAAAAATCTCATAATCATATATTTAGATATAAAAGTTAAAGTATAAAACCATGTAGAGAATCACTCTAGATAAAATCGGATATGCAAAATTATGCGCATGTTAAATTAGTGACGTAGCCAGGAAGCTTAGTGATTTTAGGGATTAGTTGAAATAACTTATAAGAATTGTATGATCTAATAAAAATTTAGACTTTTAAGGGACTAACTTATCTGTAGTTGATACTTCTACTCTTGATTGGAGAGACTAAATTCATAATAACTTAAGAATTAGGAGATTTAATAGCAATTCCAATGATTCGAGGGAGTAATTTCAAAATGCCTTATGAATTGAAGGACTTGATAGCAATTTCCATGATTTGAGGAACTAATTTTAAAATATTGAAGATTTAAAGGGCTAATATCGGAAAACCCCTATATAAAAAAAGCAGCGTTCTAACAAAAAAAAACTTTCGGTGCAATTCAATTTAAAAAGCACATGTATATGACCAAAAAAGTGATCCGTAGAGACCAAGCAAATCATATACACAAATTAAAAAACAATGAGCCAACCCTTCCAAGCTAATGATGTGGGGTTGGATTTCCACTCGCCCCTCAAAATTCCTCTTTCTAAGTATAAGATCCACCCGTGCGAGCGCGGCCAAAACACTTGTTACATGATAAAAGACTGATGTCTACTTACTCCCCTTCAAGGCGCAAAATTGGGGATAAACGATATTGATACCTAGATGGAACTTATATGCGAGCATTAGTAAGAAATTACAATTCTAAAGCTTATCAAATGATGAGAGTTAAATATTGATTACTTGGGGGTGGTTAGTCAAGAAGAATTTAAAACTAGAATTAGGATAAACTATACAGTAAAATTTTAAGTCGACTAGAGCTAGATCTTGGATAAACTTTTATAGTGGTAGTCAATTAGAATTAGAACAATATTAGAAATGGGATAATGGTAAAAAAAATTATCCTACTTTTTTCATTTTTTTACATAAAAATAGGAGTTCTACTCTCTCAAATTATCATAAGCTGTAGACTAGAACTGCTTGTTAAAAATCTAGCACTCTACTATTTATTTCTTTTTTTTCATATTTCTTTTCTTTTCTCTATCCTCTCTTCCTCCAATGTCCATCGCCATCGTCGGACCACACTATCACATTCAACTATATCTCTTCTTAATCCTCTCTTTATACTCTTTCTTTTTTACCAAACATTAATTAGAATATTTTTTTTTTATGCTGGGATAGCACTTTATTCATTGTAGATTGAAAAGAAGATCATGAAGCACAAAAGTTTTGTAAGTATAGAGGATTAAAGTCACCCCATACTTGGCCCTGCCTACTTCTAGCTTCTAACTGAGCAAAAGAATTAGCCACACAATTGCTCTCTCTCCTCATATAAGCAAAAGCTACCAAAGATTAAACCTTTCGCAAATAAATTAATATCATCAACGATATGACAAAAAGGGCGCAAGAGAAAAAAAAAATGTAGTTTAGAGCAATGATCACCATAGAACAATATGATTCCACTTCATCTTTGGAAAAAGCCACCATAAGACTATGTTCAGTTGCTCTAAGCTTACAAATTAGAGGATCATATGAGCATTCCAATGGTTGAAACAATGTCAATAAGATCACACCCGAATCATCGCAAAGCACCACCCCCATACCTTAATAATAATTAGATTTGTATAACTATTTTAAAGTAAAAAAATCATAGATCTATACTTTACTAAATATTATTGAAATTAAGATATGCAAGAAAGAGATTTCAGATCGTAAAAAAAAGAAGGAATATAAAATATAAAATAGTAGTTATGCAACAATAACTAACATTATAATTATTATTAATAATATATTATAACCAAGAGTTATGGATTGTTATAATTATTATTAATAATATAATTAATAATTGTAAGTTCAAAAATATAAAATAGTTATACTTATTATTATTAATATATTATATTCTAACCAAGAGTTATGCAACAATAACTAACATATTAAACAATTGTTAATAAATAATTGTAAGTTCAAAAATATAAAATAGTAGTTATATCATCAAAATCCAAAAATTACTACTTCTTGATCATCATAAATTATCCCAAATTACTTTAGCTAAATATCTCGGTTCAAAAATTGTCTCCAACAATTATCCCACTTCTTGTGAAAATGTTCCAAATCACTAAACCCCAGGAAAACCAAAAAAAAAAAGGGGAAACAGAGAAAACATGTAGTTAACTAGGTCACAGAATATTGGAAGGAGTGGGCGCTCAAGCTCCCCCCGAGATATCGACATCTTCCGCCATCTCATTGACTCCATCCACCTTCTAGACCTTCGCCTTAGCGGAAGAAAGTTTACTTGGTCTAGCCATAGATCCTCTCCATCTCTTGCTAGACTAGATAGATTTTTGGTTTCTCTCGACTTTGAATCGAAATTCCCTCTCCTTATTCAATCGGCATATCAATCTTCGTGTTCAGATCACTGCCCCATCTTATTAGACACATCCTCTCCTCTCAAACCTCCTCTTTTTAGATTTGAGAAATTCTGGTTATCTTTCCCTACCTTTGCTTCATTCATTTCATCCTACTGGACCTCCTTCTCCTCCTCAGAGGACCCTGTTAGAAACCTGTCCCTCAAACTCAAACTTATTAAGAAGAGATCCAAATGGTGGTCTAGAAACTCTTTGGGCTCCCTAAAACACCAAATTTCCTCTTCTATGAACCAACTTCATGACCTCAATTCTCTTGAAGAGTCCAGAAGTCTCTCCACTTCAGAATCTCGGCTGAGAGCCCATTTGCAGAATTTCATACTTCTTCTTGCTAAAGCTGATGAAATCAAATGGAAACAGAGATCTAGAATCCAGTGGCTTAAAGAAGGTAATAATAATTCTGCCTTCTTTCACAAAGCTGCCTCTTTTCGGCGTAGAAAGAACTTCATCCCTCATCTTATAGAAGACAATGTTCTCATTGCTGAAGAAAGGGGATATCTAACAATCCTTCCATGATTACTTCTCGAAGCTCTTTCAGCAGCCTCCTGCCTCTAACCTGCAGTTAGATTGGGACGAATTATACCCCCTCAGTTCAATCAATTTATCTCCTCTCGATCTTCCTTTCTCCCAAGAGGAAATCAAGGCAGCGGTCTTCGACCTCCATCCAGACAAGGCTCCTGGGCCAGATGGACTCCTCATCCTCTTCTTCCAAACCTTCTGGAATACAATTAAATCAGACGTCATAAACTTTGTTCAAGGCCTCCATTCTAACCCCCAATCTCTCCACAACATTAACTTCTCCCACCTTTGTCTTATCCCCAAGAAAGATGGTGCTAACTCTCCTAAAGACTTTCGTCCAATTAGCCTCATCAACAGTTCTTGCAAAATTTTCTCCAAAGTTCTTGCTAATAGACTTAAATCTTTTCTGCCTCTCCTAGTGGACCATTCTCAATCTGCCTTTCAGTCAGGTAAATCCACGTTGGATTCTTTCCTTCTAGCTCACGAGATGATTAACTTCTGCTCCTCCGGAAAAAAAGAAATTTGTGCTATTAAAGTGGATTTCTTCAAGGCTTTTGATTGTGTTAACTGAAACTTTCTCTTGTCCCTCCTCAAAGCCAGAGGTTTTGGCCCCCGTTGGTGTGATTGGATCCACCACCTTCTCCACTCCTCCAAATCTGCTATCCTGGTCAACGGATCCCCCACAAGCTTCTTCAAATGTTTCAAGGGGCTTAAGCAAGGCGATTCATTGTCTCCCATGTTATTCCTGCTTGTAGTTGATGTATTAAACACAATGTTATCAAATAGTGCAGCCTCGGGGGACCTTGCCGATCTCAAGCTGAAGGGTGAGTTAAATAATATTAAAGCCCTTCAGTTCGCCGACGACACCATCATTTTCAGCAGGGCCTCCCCATCAGATATGACCACTCTCAAAACAATTATGTATCTCTTTGCTAAATTGTCCGGCCTTCATGTAAATCCTCAAAAAACCAATCTTTATTATCTTGGAAGAATTCCCCATAAAAGCTCTCTTCTTGCTGCCACTTTCAACTGCTCTGTGGGATTCCCCTTCTCTTACCTCGGTCTTCCTCTCAAGAGAGGATCTCTGAGCAAAAGGGAATGGCAACCCTTATTGGATTCTCTTAAGAAAAAAGTGTCATTGTGGAAGAACAACTCCTTATCCATAGGCGGCAGACTTACTCTTCTTAACTCTGTTCTCTCCTCTATCCCCCTCTACTACATGTCATGTTTCAAACTGCCCACATCGATGATTCAGGATATTGATAAAATCAGGAGAAGTTTCCTTTGGAATGGGAGTATCACTCACTCTAAATCCAAATGCCTGGTTAACTGGACCACAGTTTGAAAGCCTAAACAAGAAGGAGGTTTGGGGGTCATCGACATTTCTTCTTTCAATATTGTTCTCCTCTCTAAATGGTTATGGAAAGCCCTCGACAGGAATTCTCTCATTAGTAAAGTTCTTTTTTCTCTCTATTCTAAAGATAATGCAAATCCCTTTGTGCATCTCCCAAGTAAGTCAGCTTCAAAATTCTTTTCTGATTTACATAAAATCCACTCTATCTTCTTCAGTTTGGTTAGATGGCAGGTGGGAGATGGTATGACATGCAGTTTCTGGAATGACAAGTGGTCTAATGCAAATTCTCTCAGCAGTTTGTTCCCCATAGCATGCCAACTTGCATTCTCTAGAGGCAGTTCAGTAAGATCCTAAGGCTATCAGCGCAACTTCGTTTGGCAATGGCACCCTATCCTTAGGAGGGGTATCTCTGCAGTAGAAAAAATCGACATTTCTAAGCTTACTGTTCACCTTGATACTCTCCCTGTTGCTCTATTTCCTGATCACGACAGTCTGTGGTGGCCTTACCACCCATCTGGATCTTTTACAGTCAAATCTTTATACACTATCATCACCTATGGGAGGATTATATCTCCCATTCATAAATTTATCTGGAAGTCTATCATCCTTCTGAAAGTTAATGTTCTCTTTTGGATTATCTCCAAAAACAAGCTTAATAACAGAGCTAACTTGATCTCTAAGGGCTGGACTGGAGATCCTCGATGCCCCTTCTGTGTGCAGGAAGTAGAATCGCAAGATCACTTATTTATTACTTGTTCTTTTGCTCGCTCTGTCTGGACCTCTCTCCTCCCTCTCGCTCCCATTGCTAGATGGCCTCGATCCATGGAGGGGCTGATATTCATGCACAAAGACCAAAACACTTGTTCTAATATCAGAATCATTTGGAAATACTTGTTGCTAAGTTTCTGTTGGGGAATGTGGAACTGTAGAAATCAGCTTATTTTCAGAGATGTTCTTGCTAATCTCATCCTCATAGCTGCTAACATCGCAAGATTTGTCTTGTTTTGGACAAGGACAGAAGAGGAGAGTGTGGCGAAACGCACTCGTAGGGCTGCTCAAAACTTAAAGCTGCAGGACCTAGTCAAGTCGAGCATCGCAGGAGATTGTAACAACAACTTCTCTGGAGCTCTGTGACTTGGAAGGTCTCTTGATCTAGTCGCCGTCCTAGATCTACTCCCTTTTCTCGCTGTAGATGCTTCTTTCTCTCCTGCCAGTAAGCCGATTAGCGTCAGTTCTTTGTAAGACTCAGTGCTTGTAGTTTTTGTGTTTTCAGCACTCTCAGAAGTGCGAGTTGTCAGACAGTGTGCTTTTCTTTTGTTTTTTGGGTTTTATTTGAAGGATCCTAATAAAGAGAGTTTGGTAGGTGACGACAAGGTCCGCTCCTTACCAAACTCCTCTCTACTTAGATCCTTTCCATAGGCATTCTGAGTTTTTTTTTTTCCTTCTTGTTATCTCTGTTAAGTTCCTATGCTTTATATATATATATATATATATATATATATATATATATATATATGAACAGAGTATCTCACCCTATTTTTCAGTTCAAAAAAAAACTAGGTCACGGAATAAAAAAACAACAATGAAAATTCTCAAAGCACAGATAAGTAGACATGGAACCAAACACAAGTCAAACCCGACAAGAATTCTTATAATCTTGCATTTCAAATCTTGACCCCAAATTTGAAACTCCACACAGATAAGATTCGAAGAGAAGTACTTAATTTAAATACAGCAGATAAAGGGGAAAAAGGAAAACAGAATGTAAAGTTTGCGGATTTGAAGAGTAATCTAAAGTTTGGATCGCATAGTGCACACCATGCAGCTGCAGATGCCAAACTATTCCAAGCAATCACTCATTAGAGAAAGAAACCAGAGGTAGTTTTATTTAGAGCTTCCCATTTAAGTTTTAAACATTAGGAGGCGGCCAGATCCTGCTGAAGAGCTCCTCCACTCTCTTTGCTTGGTTGGCGTATCCTTCAAGTCCAGCAGCCAAAAGCTCTTCAGCACAGGGCCCCATTGCTGATGCAAAGCTCCTTTGATCCCACTCCACAAGCTGTGTCAAATAAGGGGGTAAAAAGGTTGTGTCAAGAGTCTTAAAGTCCCTCGCCAAAACTTTGACGTTATGTTAAGGATTGAGGGTTATTATCGTATACTCTTAACATGTCCATGAAAGTCGAGTCCCTTTGCTTAACCGAAACATGGATCATTTAATGCGACGGTAACTTCTTTCAAATCCTTTTTTAACTTTAAAAAGTTCGCACCAAAACTCCAAAGCTATGGTGAGGGTCTGAGGGTTATTGGTTTATACTCTAACAATGTTAGAGGACCATGTTGATAAAAGGAAAACAGAACAGGGAAGTCAGAAGTAGATGAAAGAGGATGAAAGAGAACCATTGTGCTCCTTATGATGAAAGGGAGCTCTTTGGTAATAAAAACATATTTAACTTAAATACAGTCAGGTAAGAAAATGGAGAGGCCTTGTGAGCTTCTAATCATGCTTAAACATGGTTCAAAACTACTCATACATCAAAAAAAACCTAAAGAAAGATAAGAAAATAGTTCTAAAGCTCCAGTTTTATCAGAAGAAATGGACGAGGCATCTGTTCAGTGAATCCCATCTGCCTTAAAATAGGAAAAGGTTAACAAGCATATCAACCACAGTAAAAGATGATAACTCAAAATCAATATTTTTTCAGATATTTCGTTTTAAATATTTTTGGAGAAAACTGTTTTCTTCTGCAGTTTCAGGTTATTCTAACTCTGTAGAGTTTTCAAATTGCAATCACTTATTTCTTGCTAATGAGGAAGTCATCAATTTATCATAGTCACAAAGACTCGCCAATTATCAAATGGTCCAGATTCACGAGTAATAAACACACATTTTGTGGTAATAATGCAGCTTCGGGACTCATTTCAAACAAGAAATCTAATGAATGTTTATCTGATGCATAATGTATCCAGGATATTTTAGTTTTTGTTACTTAAAACAGAAAGAAAATAAACTAACCACCATCATGTTTCTTCTGAATTTTTGAGCCAAAAAATAAAAATAAAAATGTCATGTGTTGTTGTGTCTTGGAGTTCAGTTCTTTATCATTGCCTCATAGCCATGTTCATCAAGGTTATCAATAGCGGATAACGTCGCGTAACGGTGAGGCATCGCTAAGGCTATTTCGGGCTATTGCGGCAAAATAGCGGTAAAAAGCGCAAAGTCAAATAGCGGTCTAATTTAGATATGTATAAATACTAAAAAATCTAAAAATACATATTGGATGATTTAAAGAGATCCTAAATATGAAATAGACATGTAACCATCACGTAATACCGAAGATGACTGGAGGAGTCAAAAAGTCGTCATCTTCGAGAAGAAGAACTTAGCGGTGACAGGACTGCCCTAAGAGGAGCTCACGGTGAAGGAGGTGAGAGGAAGTATCAAGATAGGTACCAGAGGATATGAGAGATGGCGGGAGTATGCTGAAAATCACAAGAGACGGTGGAATGTAATGGTCAAGAGTTGAGTTTAATTTTAAAAAATAAGCCTCAAACCGTTTTTAAATAGCAGTCAAAAAGCAAATTTCGAATACAATCACTCACTATTTACCGTTATGACTCACTATTTACCGTTATGACTCACTATTTACCGTTATGACACACTATTAGCCGTTTTTGCGAACAAACATATTCCGTAATATGTCACCGCTATTGTGCGATAGCGTAGCGGGCGATAGCGTCACGGGAAGGGACCGCTAACGCTATTAGCGCCGCTATTACGGGGCTATTTACCGCTATTTATAACAGTGATGTTCATATTCATGTCCATATCCATGTCCAAGTCTGTAGGGTTTCAGCCAATGCGCCTTCATCATTCCTTTGCACTGGTTGAGTTCATCCACTGCCTCAGCCCTATATCTAAATTGTTCACAAAGACAACATAGGATCTTGGGAAAAGGTAGAAAAAAGGAATAAAGGAATATAATGTGCTACTGCTGGCTAACAGATATAGGGATTCAACTGTTCCTTGAAAGGTTTAGCAAGTAAGCAAATTTTAGTTTAAGCAAGGCTGAACTAAGGACTTGAAATTCTGCCAAATGTTTACGATATTACAAATTTCTTCCAAACCTCTGATGAATTTTCTGAAGTTCATTAACCTGACTGTAAATTCTATCCTTCGCCAAATTTTACTGAATGCCAAACTGTACTGTGGTTAATAAGGGTTGGGATTGACTCATACTTCAGCCACTTATAATTCTTTTTGACACTGGATACAGATGCAAGTTTACAGATAGGCAGGCAGGGATGGGAAAGATAGTTGTTGTGTTTGCGATTAGCCCCATGTACAACATCATCACGGTTCTGGTGCTCAAACAGTATATGTATATTGAAACTGAGTGTACAGCAATAATATTAACATAAAAACATGCTCGTTCTTATTCAAGCTCCAAAAGGTGTGTCACTCACCCTGATTGATGACTAGCTCCACAACAAAATTACAGAACAATGACTTAGCTAGCTACTTTTAGCAGTTTCCCTACCTCATCAAATCAATGTCAAGTGGTGTAAAAGTATAGGGTGAAGCAAGTTATTCCATCTGATGCATGTCTCCTTGTATCATTTGTTATCTTCAGAAGTGATTCTTTTAATTGTAACCAAATCCTCTTTACAAGGATTAACTATAAGATGTTTTACCCAAAGAGGTCTAGACGAGTGAAAATTCAAATACAAGGAAATATTGAAGATTACCTCTTCATCACCAAATTCATATCCCATGGCAGAGCTCGGTGACAGCCTCCTGACATATGAGTACTTCTCCTCAGGATAGGTAGCAGATTCCTTTAGAGATTGCAATATCTTCAGTGGGGCAATAATGTAATCAACCCTATGAGAAAATATATATTGGTTATAAATTAGGTAAAAGCCTAACACCTTCAAAGAGGCAAAAGTAAGACCACCGTTTACCCAAGAAGGCTAAATAAATCCTGTTTATTGCGAACTGCTGCTGCCATCAGTTTCGATTTGTGCCCATATTTGTGGATGTAATTGTATGCTTTCGTCACCTGCATTTATGTACAAAAGGTTCATTGTAAATGTTTCCAATTTCCAGCATAATTTTGTGCCTGTTACAATAAATTTGTCGCTGATTAAAGGTCATTCTTGTCATCATACCCATGTATCAAAGCTGTAGGCATTATCGTTTATCCTAAGCTCTTTCAGCTATCTCACCGAATGAACTTCCAACTTCCATCTCTCAGATTTGGACAAAATCTCTTTAACTTGTGATGGAAAACATTTGCCTAAGGATGGTTGCTTACTATCAGAAGTATTTTATGTTTTTCTTGAAGAAATTTCTTTTTCCTTATTACTTTACGAAATTTTTTCCCATTGTTCCTATCTTTTTTATCTATCTCACCTACAAATTCTATCTACCAAGAAGTTTATAGAAGAGCTGCTTCATTTGCATTGTTGGTTAACATTTCATCTTGAGAACAATTGCTTACATCCATAACTAATTTATGCTTCATGAAGATTCTTTGTTTACTTTTTTTGCCTGAGATTTTTTGCACATATTTTTAAGAACAAAAGGATCCGCAATCATTGTTTTCACTGTTCTTTTCCAGCTTAAAAATTGGACAACTCAGGTGAATCTACAAAGGAGATATATAGTGCACAAAGATGTTGACGAAAGTGATCCACAAGCCAAGTTACCAAATGCCTAACTTGAACAGTATCAAAATGTCTACATAAGCTTTCTAGAGAAGAGTCAATAGGTGTAACAACCCATAATTTTTTATGATTGATCTATTATGAATTGATGGATTTATATGCATTTGTAATAAATATTTACAATCAAACTTTGACAATGATGTTTCAAAAAGAAAGTTAGAATATGCAAATATAAAAAGCATAAGGGGTTTTATGTAAAATTCAAGGAGACGTCCTTGCAGGAAATTGAGACGAGGTGGAGGTGGCATGCAAAGAGAGAGAGAAGGGACACTTCCCATGGTTATTAAGCATGAGGTGGACAGGGATACTTGAGTATCCCTTCTCCCCTCATTTTCTCCTTCAGAATCAAAAGGAAGGAGGGGAAAGAAAAGGAGAAGACAAAAAAAGAGGAGCAGAAGCAAGCTGAGAAAAGAAAAAGCAAGTTGCAGGAAGATATCTATACTACTATAAAAAGATAATTATGGTGTTAAAACTTTTAATTTTCTTTTTGTCCCTCTCAAATTTTGATAAATTCTAACTATATCATTATCTCAAATTAATCTTTCATTAAATAAATATAACATTTTATTAATTATGCACCTTCTCACCTTCCTGAATAATTATAATTATCAAAAAATTTATAACTATTAATTATTTAAAAATAATATAATATAATAATTTATAAAATAAGTATACACAATTATTAGTAGTAACCAATTAAATTATTATAATAATCATTATAATAAAATGATAAAAATAATAGTATAAATTGAATAATATATTACTGAATACTATTAAGAATTATACTATAACTTAATGAGCAATAAAATAAATAGAATAACTATTTAATAGCGTAAATAGTATAATTATTTTAATAATATCACATAAATTATGAATTACACTATTTATTTAATATTATATTATTAAATAAATAATTTAAAATTATTTTTAGAATATTTTCTCAAAGATTATTATATGATACTTTGGTAATGATTGAAAACTAACATTTTTACAAAAAATTATTTATTATTAATAATAGTACAATTAATTGTTTATTATATTATAATAAAAATTTATGAAATATTTATAGTACTAAATTATTTAAAAGCATAATTAAAAAAATTAATTGGATAAATATTTCAAAGTATATAAATAGTATAATTATTTTAATAGTATAATTTGAACTAAGAATTACAATATTAAATAAGGTAAATTTCAATAAACATCCATGAATTTTTAGTATTTTGTAGTAAATAGAC
Organism: Asparagus kiusianus; assembly: GCA_022839385.1. NCBI lineage: Eukaryota > Viridiplantae > Streptophyta > Magnoliopsida > Asparagales > Asparagaceae > Asparagus > Asparagus kiusianus. Next base: position 216,120 of record BQKN01065172.1, read on the forward strand.
CCAATGAACTATCGAAATCATACTAAACACCTAATAACTTTTGTAGAAGGCCCCTAATATCTTTTAGATAAGTTACACAAAACACCCCAATAACTTTCAAATTACCTTTTCATGGCATTTTCCGGTTCTAATTTATAGAGGTTATCTGCAAAATTCAGAATGTTGTTGAGGGTTTTCTTTGAAAATGAAAAGTCATTAAGGGTTTAGTGTGATTCTGAAAGCCCACAGGGGCTAATAGTGCATAAGGGTTTAGAATAATTTACCCTGCTAAATAATTGTAATAAGAAGTAGCTATTGCAATATGTTATAGATATTAAGTGTAACTATCTAGGGAATATCAAGAAAAAGATAGCAATAATAATACAGCTTATTTAATTTAGAGTTAAGTTAACAACTTTATGTTGGAGGGGCATAATTTAAGAGAAAAACTTATAGAATTGGTAGTCTTGTTTAAGAACAATTTTAGATTTGGGGGACTTATTTTTCATACATTTCTTTGTAAGCAATCTTATTACAAAATTTAATTCATTGACACATAGTTTTACTATTTAATAAAAAAATTCAAAACTTAAAACATATACGTTATGTGCAAAGCATGTGCACTATACTAGTGTAAAAAAAATAAGAAAAGGGGAAAAAAGATAAAGGAGGGGAGAAGCTGCAGTTTGGAGCAAGAAGAAAGTAAAAAAATAAAAAGAAAAAAGAAAGGAGTTGCTGGGAGAAAAATAAAAACAGTGGAGCCATCAGTGAAATGGAAAAGATAAGATAAACATGACTAAAGAGGAAGCAACATGAAAGAGCTAGAGAGAAAAATCATTGTTGTTATTTAAGGTAAATCATGAAGTTCTAAATGCTTTTTTGTTATATGAATTATATGTTAGCCTTTTATATTAATACGTGGATTTGTTAAGAGAATGGAGAAGTGAATAGAGGGGTGTGATTGCTTTATTATACAGGTACATGTTTATGGATTAATTCAGAAATTAATACTTATATATGTATAGAGATGAAATAATTTATGTTTGAGCCTCCAATATTATGTTCTGTGATCACCCCTGCAGTTTCAGAATTACATAAATACCCCCCCCCCCCTGCAGTTTTTAGAAATTACAGAAATACCCCTATGACAATTAAACTAGTTTTAGAGCTTCAAAACACTTCGATAAAGCATGTAAAGATGTTGAGGACTGTTCTAAGACAATTAGAAGGATTACACATTAGGATAAGTAGAGTTGAGAAGGTAGTTACGTAGTGTGTAGGTATAAACATATGTATTGAGTGACAAATGATATTTATCTATGTCTCCATACTAGGAAAGCCTAACAAGAATTGGGAATGCCTCGTGGAGGACTATATGAGGAACATGGATTAGGCAAAATATTGGTAAGTAGAATTAAGTATTCTTTAATTTTTGATTTTCTCATCATTTTCTTAAAATGCTATAGTTTAATGCGCAAGCATGGAATTCATGTAAAAAGTATGTTTTAAGATATTCCATCACTGATGTAAGCACGAGTTAATGTTTTTTGAATTTGTCACATGGATATTTGATTTTGTTGTTGTAGGCTATGCATGACATGCGGGTTCTGTCAAATGATAGTTGAATCATATTGACGCATAAATTGAACTTTCCGTAGGTTAATGATGTACACCAAGCAATTAAGTCATAGGCCTATTAAGTGAGTAGGGTGTTATATCGAGCAGACAGTCGTAGTAGGCGGTCCGAATCAGACTGATTGTCGCGGTAGGCGGTTTGGTTGAATATGACGTAAAAAACAGAGTGCTGTGATAGTCAGCCTTTCTAGACAGATCGCCGCTTATAAGCAGTCTAGTTTTGCAGATAGGGTGTGATGTTGCTTAATTTCAATGCATAAAATTGATTCCAAAATGTTTGTATATTTACTATAAACTCCACATTTGGACAAACTCTATTATGTACATTGTTTCAATTACATAAATTATTGAATATATACAGCACTTACTGAGCACATGGAAAGCGCACCCCAAATATAAAACCATTTCTCATATTAGTGTAACTTGAGGATCAAGTCCAAAAGGGGCATTGGATCGTTGGTTGCAAATTCTCTGATGATATGGTAAGGAGCTATTTGGAATTATGGTAAGGAGCTATTTGGAATTGATACGTAATGCAAGTTTGGATTTAGAATATGAAGTTTTTCTTCATGGATTATATATATGGAAATACATATTTGTTGGAATTTTGGAGTTAGGCTTCGCAAGTCTTTTTGATAAGAGAATTTGTGGCCGACTGTCACGTGCCTTGATTTTATTATCATTTTCACTAAAATTTGTGTCGGTTTCGGGCGTGACAATAGGTGAACACCAGAGGAATCATACAGAAGGACAACAACAAAATAGCTCCCCATAACCTATGGAAGGTTGACCGAAAATGATGCACTAGCAAAGATAAGAGGATGAGTGGTAAGTGGTTGAGCCAATACACTTTAATATATGCTTGATGACCAGTTATAGAGCTCAAGTATCATTGTAAAGGGGAAAAAATAAAGAGTATAAACGAAAATCTTTAAAACAACAGCCATAGATATATTCTCCTTTTCTTTATCTTTCTAACTGCATATGTCCTTTTTTCCTCGACACCCTTATTTCAGGGTAACTATCAATTTCAATACTATTTCCTTCTATGTTTACAATATACTTTTACTACACTGACACTACATCTAGGTGTGGGGTTTACTATAATTCAAATTTTCAATCTGACGATCAAGACCAGCCAGACAACATTAACATCAGGATGCAACATATATTGAGGGCGAAATATGCTTTAGTGTATTCTGTAGGATTTTTAGCTTATAAATTATATCTCAAAAATTCCATCCTTTCCTCAAAATCAAACAATACGGAAGTGGATTTCAGAGCAGAATGTTATATACACCTCTCCAACATCAGAGTAACAACATGATCTTCAGTTGTTCCAATCTATTATAACCTCTCCAGCCAAGTACTGTTACATCCTAACCTCTTGATTTACTACTTAATATGAATAAAAGTGACTTAACTCGAAATCTGTATCAGAGACCACATGAATTCAACCATGACTTCTCTCTTCATCATCCACTCCCGTTTCTGCTTCCATCAGAAGCAACAACATACAACCCGAGGAATAACAACATAATGGAGAGTATAGAATAAACAGTAATCCACAATAAAAGTTATAATCAAGAGGTTGTCAACACAAACTTCAAGTTCAGAATCTTTTCCCTTTAACAAGAAAGAAAAGATAAGAAATAAGTTTTTTGTAAAAAAAGCTCACCAAAGCCACTCCAGGGTCTTCGCCCCTTCTGATTGCAGCTTCTATCTCAGGATCTCCAGAATGGCCACGGGCCCAGTCCTGATTTTCAAATTTGTCATGAACCATATATATGGAGAACAAACCATCGACTCACAAATAGTAAGAATTACCCTCATGCGGCCAACAAATATTTGGATAACTGATGCACCTGCTTGAGCAGCAGCTGCTGCCTGACAGAAGCTGCATGATCAAAGACTACAATATATGAGCTTTTACCACATTAATAAATGAGTAACAAAATAATTCGGAAAGGAGGTTAGATAGAAAATCCAAATAAGAAGGCCCTTAAAAATATGAATGCCTCAATGCATCAAAATAGTAGGCAATTCCTGATGTTCTAATCATTTATTCTAATCCAGCAACCAGGAAGGAGGCTTACACATTGAACTAGATTCATTCTTATATCCACTGCCAATGCCTGATAAGTTAAACCAAAAAAGATGCAGCTTAGTTTTAGTCCAGACCAGCAGCAATGTCCTGTTGATTATACCCAACCTATACTAAAGATGTTTCCATATTAGGAAAATGGACAACCTCATGTATGAATAATGCAACTTGGGTGCACTTTTATCAAGCTCATGGTTTGATTTAAGCCCATAAAAATCTATCTAGCACGAAAGCTTGGAACATGAAGTCATGTTGCAGCAGACATGTGGCATACACATGTTCTGGATAAGACACTTTGTTTTATCAAGCATCATGCAGAAATGTCTTTATTCTGTCGAACAATTTCTGTCAGTGTGCAAGGGAAGACACTAAGATTAGTATAGGTGTTCACACTTCACATCCACCATAAGTTGAATTAAAAATAATAAGCATGTAAGCTAATTTTGAATTCAGTCAATACCCTGTTAATCTACGCCTAAACTACACTTAAGATGCATCCTTACTAGGAAAATGGACATCCCCAGATATGGATATTGCAACTATTGGCTTTCCAGCTCAAGGTTTCGCTCAGCTTGTTCTATAAAAACCAATCTAGTACACACTTCCATCATGAAGCCATGTCAGTGTGTATTTTAGACACATTTTGAACATCATACATCTTGTTATATCATGATAAATTGTCATTTCAAATGTTAATTTATTTTTTATCAATATGTAGCGGTGGAGAAACACCCAGATGTGTAGTTGTTCACTCAAACAAATATTTTGCCAAAATTTTGAAGACCTCGGTATCATTTGGTTAACTTTCATTAAAATACCTCCCTCAAATGAATATTTTAAGAAGAAATGAGATCCAATAAAAAGGTTGTAGTCTTGTCCATCCACTTCCAAGATCCTATATCCAATTCAACTCATACTCTGTTAATCAATTCTCGTGAGTTTCTAGTTTTTTGCTACTTGGTCATCATTTCCCTATAGCCCCTCTCTCTCTTTGAATCAATGTCATTCATTTTCCATGTTGCCGCAACATCATTGCTCCTTTTTGCTGCCGATCTTCTATGACTTCCACTGCAACATTGCCAATGACATCTCTGACTCTGTTTTTCTTTCTCCAGATCCGTCAGCCACCAATAATGGACTGTGTCCTGCTTGCAGCCTCTCCAACCCTCTCTTACAACTCCCCTCCTGCGTTTGGCCATTTCCCTTCTCCTCTATAGGCATCTGTATCGACCTCCGCCTTCCACCAACTCCAGTCCCATGACATATTGGAAATCACCTCTCCCTCTCCAAGGTCACAATAACTTTCCCTTTGCCTCAACGTCTCTATAGACAGCATGCAACCACCCTCCAAGGCTCCATGGTTCAGCCTCTACTCTCAAGCCTCATCCCAATCTACAGTTGGTGGACTTTCAAACAATAGTTAGCTCGAATATGAAAGAATAATGTCTAACCCTTAATTCATTTGCTCGTGAAATTTTGTTCACTTATCTCTCATGACTGCGACCATGGAAAGAACATCCTCCACTATGAAATTTGTGAAGAATCCATTACATAGCCCAGCTGAAGGTAACTGGAAGAATGACTGGTTACATATAAAGAGAAGAATTTGACATTACTGATAATGAGATGAAATGAAGCGCTTTGGGAATATAGGGCATCAGAGAAGACTACTATAGGCTTTTGCCATTGTCCTTATACTTTTGGATTTTCTTTTCTCTATGTGTATTTATCATATATGTATAATCAATACATTTTTGCAGCTCCTTTTGTCTAAAAGTGTATATAATAAATGTATCATTCATATGCAGCTGCAGTTTTTGAGTGAAACTATATGTACATCATGTATTCTTAAATATAACTGTGCTGTAATTTTTCTGATGGAATGTATAACCTTTGACTTCCACTCTTACTTGTGCAACATACAAACCAAGAATGTATATTATATTACACCCACAGTGGGAAGTTACTGGTTCCATCGCTATTCGTGTAATGTCTATACTGGAAATTCAGTCCATGTTCTCCAAAAAACCCTATCAAGTTTCCTAAAATAATTAGAAAACCAAGCATGGACATGTGATTCCAAACTGAAATCAAGCTTGAGTCAAGATCAAACTGGAAGAGGGAAAACTTCACAAGTTTTGACATATCCAGCTTGATTTGGTTTATTTTATGATAATTTCTACATATAAGATGACCATAAATCATTAAGCTCTTCTATATTAATGGAGAGAATGTGGAACTCTGCCAGCCTTACAAACAAACAACTATAAAGATGTGTTATTATGCTTACCATCAGTATAGATGTCATCATGTCAGAACTAATGCATTCCTACTTGAACTTTATAGATAATATTTATACAGGAAATATTAAGATAACAATTTTGATCTTGAACCTGGTCAGACACAACTCTGCCAAAATCTGAATTTTAAGCCTGAGAAAGTATGTCCCGACATAAGCTAAATTTTTCTACAGCCTAATTTAATACACAACATGAAAACTTAAATTTTCCGTGCATACTCTCTCCGTGCATACCTATAAACAAATGTCAAGTGCGTTTGAATTCCTTCGGCTTCGAGCAATCTTGAGGCCTCTATTCCCTGAATGAAAGAAAGTATTAGTTACTTATGAAGACTATTAAAAAGATTAAACATAAGTCTGTCCTCTCTCCTAAACATATCATGATAGTAAAGAAAAATAGAAACTTGGAGATTGTATCACTTGTGCGCTTACTTGCCATGTTGCAGGAATTTTGAATAGCAGACGTTCTGAAGAGACTTCAACTTGATTATACAATTTCACTACCTCATGAACCTGGAACATAGAAAATGGACTACAAAAGATAAGAAATACACAGAATAGATTTATTATGAAACAAAACGTGTACAGTACTTAAACTCCAAACTTAGATGTACAAGGTTATGGAGATAATGTACCAAGACATGCGATAATCAATCCTAAAAGAATTACCTGCACTACTAATCAGGTCGTTTGTATTTTAGTTCTGTTAAATGCTACTGGAAGACGTACGTTCATGACCTACATGAACTTGATAAAGATTTCAATGTTCCACAAATCAATTTGGCAGCGGGTACACAATCATTGTCCACACAAAACTTGAAGTGGAGAAATCCATATTATGTGTGAATTATTCTGATACACTTCCGGAAACATGCCCAAGGATCAACACGCATGTAAAATTGTAGAAGGTAAATAAACACTGTAGCTTTCCTTTTCATTTATAATACAACCGGAACAATCTTTTGATCACATAAGCATGTGTCCATTTGCAGTCAGACATAAAAAATTGAACGTATTAATGATGGATTAATAATTCTGGTGATTTACAAATCCACTGAAGATTTATAGTTTGAAGAAGAAATATGGGAATTGATGTAATTATTATTTTAAACTTAAGTTATATCTCATATAGTCCAAGATATTTTGCTCTTTCAATCATTATAACACTATAAATTCCTGCTGCAGATAATGAACAGTAACAAAAAATAATTTCTATAAATCTACTTAAGTCGTATCCAAACTCCGACAGTGATGTGTTTAATGTCAGCATTGCCTGTCCCAAGCCAGGATAAAGGAGGAGGGTTGCGTTAGGTAGCCGACAACCAGCATAAAACATAGTCAAATCCATATGAAAAATAAATCATATAATATACTTGTTAGGGCGACCCCTGCGACGCGTTGCATCGATACCACCCTGATGCAAAGATAAGTAAGCAAGGGTGGTTTGCTAGGGCGTCCCCCGGAAGCGACGCATTACATCGATGTCACTTCTGTGTAATGACAAGTAAGCAAGGGTGTTCTAAGAATATATTAGGTTACCAAATAGTATTAGGCATAGACTAGAACGGTCTAAGAGTGAAAATAGTATGAGACATTTACAAGAAAATAGATTTAAATTAGCTATTTTGAATATAAGTACATTTACCGGAAAGACTATGGAATTAGTAGATGTCATGCATAGAAGAATGATAAATATAATTTATTTACAAGAAACTAAATGGAAAGGTAAAAATTTTAGAGAAATTGAAAAGACCGGATATAAACTTTGGTACACGGGAAAAGAGAGGAATACGAATGAAGTGGGAGTTCTTGTAGATAATATAATAAAAGAAAGTGTTGTAGAGATAACAAGAGTTGGAGATAGAATAATACTAATAAAAGTTGTGTTAGGTGTAGAGGTTATTAATATTATTAGTACTTACGCACAGCAAATAGGCTTGTCCGAGAGTACTAAAAAGAAATCTTGGGATAAACTAAATGAATTAGTACAAGGAATCTCATTTGGAGATAAATTATTCATAAGAGGGGATCTTAATGGGCATGTTGGTAAGGATAATATCGGATATGAGAGGATACATGAAGATTTCAGGTATGGAGATAAGAACGATATAGGTAAATCAATTTTAGAGTTTGCAATATTGTATACTTTGATAATACAAATACACTTTTCAGAAAAAAGAATGAACACTTAATAACCTTTAAAAGTGGTTTTAATAATAATCAAATAGATTTTTTTCTTACTAGAAAGGCAGATAGGCTAATATGCAAAGATTGTAAAGTTATACCAAGAAAGAATTTAAGTACACAATATAGATTGATGGTCTTAGACATATCTATTAAGAAGTAGAGTGAAAAAAACTAACGTGAACAAGAGACTAAGAACTAAATGGTGAAATTTAAAAGGAGATAATTTAATACATTTTAAAAATAAGATAATAAAAGAAGATATATGAAATATAGATAATGAGACTAATATTATGTGGAATAACATGTCTTTTTGTATTAGGAAAGTGGCTAAAGATATACTAGGAGAATTTAAATGTTGTAGCTTAGACGATAAGACAAGTTAGGGGGTGGAATGTGTACAAAAGGTTATTATAGAGAAGAAAATTTTATATAAAGAGTAACAAAAGTGTAGTAATAGGGAAAACTTCAAAAATATATAAACTAGTAAGGAATGAAGCAAAAAGAGCGACTAGTGAGAATAAATACAAGGCTCGTGAAAAGTTTTATAAGAAATTAGAATCTAAGGAGGGAGAGAAAGATATATGTATATAAGCTTGCTAAGATTAGGGAAAGAAAAAGTAGAGATTTGAGTAATACTAGATGTATTAAAAATGGGGATCAAAGAGTTCTAGTGACTGACGGGAAAATAAAAAAGAGGTGGAGTTACTTTTATCAATTGTTTAATGATAACTAAATAAGTGAGCAAAATAGAGATTTTGACCATATAGTGAATGGTAGAAACTATAGATATTATCGAAAAATTAGGATTAGCAAGGTTAAAGATGCTCTAAAGAAAATAAAAAGCAAAAGAACCATAGGACCAGACGATGTCCCTATTTAAGTTTAAAAATATCTTGTAGATATAAGCTTAGGATGGTTAACTAAACTATTTAATAAGATTATCAAGACGAAAAGAATGCCAGATGAGTGGAGAAATTAGTATTTTGATACCGATATACAAGAATAAAAGAGAAATACAAAGTTGTTCAAATTATTAAGGTATAAAACTCATCAGTCATACTATAAAACTTTGGAAGAGAGTAATTGAGCAAAGTCCACGAAAGGAGACAAGTATATCTGAAAATCAATTTAATTTTATACCTGAAAGGTCAACTATAGAACCTATACATATTTTAAGACGGTTAATGGAGAGATATAGATAGAAGAGAAAAGATCTACATATGATTTTTATCGATCTAGAAAAAGCTTATGATAGTGTCTAGAGAGGTAATGTGGTGGGTGTTAGAAAATAAACATGTATCTAGTATATATATTGATGGATCATTAAAGATATGTATGATAGAGTAACAACTAGAGTAAGAACTAATGAAGGAGAGACTAAATATTTTTCTATCACCATAGGTTTACACCAAAAATTAGTTTTAAGTCCTTATTTCTTTTGCATTAGTTATGGGCCAATTTACTAAGTACATTCAGAATGAAATCCCATGGTATATGTTATTTACCGATGATATAGTGCTAGTTAATGAAACTAGAAGAAGCATTATTTTTAAAGTAGAAAGATGAAAACAAGCTCTTAAATCTAAAGGTTTTAGGATTAGTAGAATAAAAACAGAATATATAGAGTGCATTTTTAGTAAACTAGGAAAAGAAGAGAGCCTATGGTACATATTAATAGCTAAAAAGTACCTAAAACTAATCATTTTCGCTATTTAGGATCAATCATTAGGCATGATGGTGATGGTGAGATAGAGAATGATATTGTGCACCGAATTAAATCGGGATGGTTGAAATGGAGGAGTGTTTCAGGAGTCTTATATGATCGTAAAATACCAATGAAACTAAAGTAAAAATTCTATAGAATAGTTATAAGACTAACTATGCCTTATGAGTCAGAGTGTTAGGCAATTAAAAAACATGTTAAAAAAATGAGTGTTAGATATGAGAATGTTGCGGTGGTCTTGTGGATATACATTATAAAATAGGATAAGGAATGAGTACGCCCGTAGTAAATTAGAGGTTGCTCCTATTGAGGTTAAAATGAGAAAGAATAGATTAAGATGGTTTGATCATATACAACGGAGACCCCTTAGTGCGCCAATTAGGAAAAGCGATAATTAGAGTTAATGGGACTAGGAGATCTAGAGATAGACCTAGAATGATTTGCTAGAAATAATTAAAAATCATGTGATTAGGACTAACTTAACAGATGTGATGACTCGTAACAGAATAGAATAGAAAAATTGGATTCATGTAACCGACCCCAGACATTTAGGATAAAGTCTTGGTTGTTATCGTCGTACTTAAGTCGTATCCAGAATGCATCCTCTTGTGCCTTGAGTGTCTGCACGAGCATGTGCATCTGTGTGCAATTTCTGTCTCTGTGCTGTATCCTTGTTCTAATTTTGAAAATGTATCATATCAACAAGTTTTCATACCTGAATCCCATGCTCCATGGTAACAAAATAAGAAGATAAAAAAGAAGAAAAGTAAACATACTATAATATTTCTTATATCAGTCTATGGGACAGATTCATCGTCAATGATAATGTTGGATCCAGATACAATAAGACCCATACCTGATCTGTTGAAATCCTAGAAAACCAGCTGCAAATTAAGGCAAACCAAAATATAAAAAGAAACCTACAGTATAAGTGTTAAGGTGACATGACTATCAATAGAACTCAACAGAAAATTTTATGTCACTCATACGAACTATTTCGATATCTATATCTATATTATTTCCCAAGGAATGAAATATACCTTCTTGACAATTCCTTGAGTGTCATAAGCTAGACGAGCATCGACCTCTGTTGACACCCGACCAGGTACTAGCCTTGCCAAATCAGCTCCAACATTTACCAGAGCCTGTCAACCATTCAGTTACTTTTCCCTTTTTGATTAAAGTCATATTATATCAATGCAACTCCTCCCTTAAAAAGAAACAATCCTGACAAACCTTGTTAGAGAAACAGGACATCCGGTCATTAGCATTTTCTTGCCCGTAGCATTCACTATCCGCCAATGCTGTCTCTATAGCACTCTACAACCAAACATTCCATAAACATCAACACTCTATTCAATCAATCGTCAATTCTCTATCCCCAAACTATAATTGCATTTATCACCTTAAATTTGGTATCAGGAAGGCTGCAAATTCCTAGCAGAAGTGCAGAGCTCACAGTGGCAGCAGTAGGAGGAAACCTAATTTTCAATTAAAAATATTAAATAACCGCAAGACATCGCACAAAAGTTAAGTTTAATGGAATATATCTCCAATTGACACACAAAAGTTTACCACAGGAACTAATTTGGAGTACCTTTATATGTGTTGACTATTTCAATGATTTAAGGGGATAATTTCAAAAACTACGAAGGTTTAAAGGAACAACATGCAACTAATCATTTACACTGTGTTTGGATGGGGGTTAGAGGATGGAAATTAAAGTGATATTTCATTTTCACCCCGTTTGGGAGTTTTTTTTAAGGGTTAGAGGATGGAATGGAAGTTTAAATTTCCTCACATTTTCCTCCCCCAATTTGGACTGTAGAGGATAGAATAGAAACCAATATAAAATTTTACAAGATGATAAGAAAATTATACCCTCATAGCTTTTTTATCATTTAATAGTTGACAAAATATCTAATAATATGTAAGAGTATTTATATAACTTTATATATTTTTTTCACTTCACACCCCTCCTCTTTATTAGAACTTCCAAACAAGTTAAAATAAATTTACTTCCGTTCCACTTCCTAAACTCCTAAACAACATTTTATATTTTTAATATTTACCTTTCCGTCCCTTCCCTTAAACTCCCAAATAAAGCCTTAAAAACAAACTGAAAGAATCATAGAAGATAATAAAACCTCTCGAAATCATCGAAGATGACAGTATCGGGCACGATCTCGCTGAAGTTGGCCACAGCGTCCAGTTCCGTACACGAATCTTCAAGGTCAAACATCAATTCAACAAAATTAGAGATCCAATAACATTGGGAGAGAGAGAAAGCGAGCAAAAGAGAGGAGAAACTGTACCGGTCTCAACAGAAGAAGAAGAAGAAGAATTGCCGGCTGATGAAAAAACCCTAGGAAATGATCGATGAAGATTGAAGACGAGATTTGATGGCGATCGGATCGAGGAGCTCAATCTGGCAACCTGCAGTTCAATTTTGAATAAAATTTTAAATCCAAGTTAGAGAGAGAGAGAGAGAGAGAGAGAGAGAGAGAGAGAGAATTGGGGATCTGAGATTACCTTTGAAGGAGAGAAGAGAGCAGAAGAGGATGAAGAAGGGACGGAGATTGACATTTTTCCCCCCAAGAGGAAATGAATTTCTACGAGTGAGGAGCGACTCCGCTTCATTGGTTTCCTTTATTGTTGGGTTCTTCTGCAGGTATTTTGTTGGGACGAATATGCCCCTAAGCGTCATCCACAATGCCACATCACTCTTTTTCCGACTTTCTACTGTCTTTTTCTTCCCCTCTTTCTTCTTTTGATTTGCACATACTTAGGGTCCGTTTGGTTGCTGAAGAGGGCTTGGGAAAGCCTGCCAAACCTGACAAAAACTGTCAGTTTTAACATGCTTTCTTACAAAAGCGTTATTTTTTAGGACGTTTTTGCAAGAAAGCCTGGTAAAACTGACAGTTTTTGTCAGTTTTGGCAGGCTTTCTGCCCATTTTAACTCCTCTTTTCATCAACCAAACGGACCCTTACAGTTGTATTTGTTCTTTATGTAGTTATTTTAAATTATATTTTTGTGTGTTTTCATTTAAAGATAAAGAAAACATTAACAAAACTATTTTTTTCTACCGCGTAGAATAACATTTTTATATTTAACTAACTACAAACTTATAATTTTGAGTGAAAAACAAATAGACTTTGATTTTTTTTTTAAAATAAAAGTCTTAAATGCCAACAAAACAAAACTATGGGCAGCCTACCTACAAAATCAAAGTTGTCCTCAGAATAAATCATGGCTTGGTGAATTCAAGTTTTAATCTCGCAGAAAAGCGCTTATATTTTTTCCTTGCAGTTTGCTAGAAGGTTCAATATTATTTTATGAATAATTATTATTGACGTGAGAAGAGATTCTATGAAAAAGAAATTAGTTTATACTCTTTCTTTATTGAAATGTACGTAGGTTCCTTTAAAATATATCCAAAAAAAAAGAAACTAAGAATGTTATCACATGTTGATTATGTGATAAGTGTGAGCTAAAAGAAACTTATATCTAGAGACTCATTGTTTTAAGTTTACCACAAAACAAACCATCAAATTTTCTAGATAGAGGTCCTTATTAACTCAATTTGAAATTTTCTCTCTACATTGTCATTGATACGTCACTTTTTGGTCGTCTTTTTCTTGGCTCATGAGATTAAATCTGATATTCACCCTCTTTTCTAGTTTCTAGCTAAAAGGAATACACGCCATTAATTTCCAGCTTAACAAAGATAGTTATTCAAATTGCATTTAAGAATGTGGATAAACATGGATTTGGGATTTGTTTGGACATTTAGGGGCAATTGTGGGTTTTCCATGGAGCAAAAATATTGTTTTGGAGTCTACGCTTTGGCTGCGATAATCACGAGGAGGGTGGAAGAGAGACGAGGTTTGGAAAGAGATTGGTCTTTGTTAACGTCGCCTCTTTTTTATGGGTCGGATCAATTGTAAACCTCAACGGATCTGGACCCAACAGACACTCGGGCTTGGGTTGGAGATCCACTTTATAGTGTTATCTTGAACTGGAGTTTATCCACATAGAAGATAGAACCACGTCGTGTTAGACTTTGGGAATTTGTATGTTGACATCGACACCTAGACCTGTCCATCCGGACGGGCCCGGCCCAGTTTGGGGTTGGAGATCCACTTTATAGTGTTATCTTGAAACTGGAGTTTATCCACATAGAACCGCGCTGTGTTAGACTTTGGGAATTTGTATGTTGACATCGACACATAGGCATGTCCATCCGGGCCGGGCCGGAAAACTAGTCCCGGGCCGGGCAAAATCTACACTGTGGTCATCAATCAAACGTCCTGCTATGCTGAAGGCGGATTTCGAAGCTACCGTCGAAACATGTACTGTTAGCAAGTCACGAACAATGGTGGAAAGTATAGGATATGAAACTAATCCATATACTCTTCACCATTGCAAAATATCAAAGCATTTCCTTGACATTTAACTAAAGAAGTAGATAAATATTCATCTATTTAAGAAACCTCCAATGATGATCCAAGTCCAGACCCACCAGTTAGCTCAGCTACCATTGCATGCATATCAAAACTATACTTTTACCTCGGCTTGAGCTCCAAGGCGTTGAAGCTGTAGACTGTTGTGCAGCTATACCATGTCTAGATGCGTACTCATCATATAAGGTTTGAAAATAATTTCTAATAGCTAAATGATGAGAAGTAACGGTAATGCTGGATCCATCATCTAAATCTATAACTTGTCCACCATACAATGATTGTAACAAACTTCGAAGGGCAATATCCTTCAAACATGGATCAATAAGAACCCCCAAACCAAAAATATAAGGAATAAGCCTAAAATACTTATTAAATTTGCTCTCCATTTGAAAAATTATACTTCCAAAAGTATCATTCATACGATATTTATTAAAAAATTAAATATTTAAAATTTGTAAAGCAGCTAAAGTAATAGCTGGATAATAACAACCAGATAATAACATAGTAGCATCATAAAAAACTTGTAACATCTCATTTAAATTACATATAATTGTCCATTCATCTTTAGTTATTCCATAAGAGCTACCATGGCTAGAACTAGAAGTAAAATAATTTATAAAATCATTTATAATTTTTTTATATTCTATAGCTACACATAACATTGCATAGGTGAAATTCCACCTATGATCAACATCTTTTAGAATTAGTCTCGTCTCAATATTTTTTCTTTTAGATATTTGTTTTTATCTTTTAAGTCTTTGTTCAGAAGCAGTATGCATATAAGCAACTGTTCTAACATTTTCGATCATGAGTTTAATTTCAGTAAATATACTTTGAACAATTAAATTTAAAATATGTCATATACATCTAATATGAAAAAGTTCATCATGACATGGCAATGACAGAGTTATTTTGAGAAAATCCACAGCTACATTGTTATTACTTGCATTATCTAGTGAAAGAAAAAATATTCTTTGATCAATTTCTAGTTTCATAAGTTCTTCAACTATTAAATTGGCTACATTATTACCAGTATGTGACTTTTTTCAATTGCAATAAAAGAAACAACTCTTTTAAACATTTGCTAATTTTTATCAATCCAGTGTGCTGTGATACATAAATAACATGTTTGTGCTCTATGTCCAAATATCAGAAGTTAAAAAAAATTTACAGTTTAAAATTTTAAAATAAGAAATTATTTTTCCTTGTTCCGTTTGATAATGTTTTAAAATGTCACGTTGACAGGTTTGACGAGAATTTTTTAAAAATCGGGATAAAAACCATTTCTAAACAAATCTTCAAATTCATCATCTTCTACTAAAAGGAAGGTTTTTAAGAATGATAAACCTGATGACACATTTCCTAGCTCGGGCAGCGTCATAATTCCAAGTACCGAGACTACCAGAAGAGGAGGATTGGGAAATCATAAATTGTCGGATATCACCTTGAGGAGTTGGCCTTTGTTGTGTTTTTCTAGATGGCGTTTGAGGTGGTTAGTACTGCTCTTATGATGAGTTTGGAAAGTTCGTCCGCACAATGCACATTTAGCCTTCCGTGTGAGGATCCTACCGTGTTCATCCTTGGTGACGTCTATCTTCTCAAAACAATCCACACATCGGATCTCGGTCTTTTAGGAGCTCTTGGTGCATATTCGTCGCCACCAGATTCGGGATTACCCCTAGTAGGATCGGTAGGAGAAGTAGCCGTTGTTGTAGGAGGACTAATTTCAATATCGGTAGGAGATAGATTTTGCTCTTCATAATCAGATCCAGAAACCATTTGATGAAAGAATTAGAAAGTATAAGAGGTTATAAGAGAGTATAAGATTGTATAAGAGAGTATTAGAAAGAAGTAGATGAGTTTTGGTGTGAGGAGAAGAAGTAAAAACCCCCCTCTATTTATAGAGGCAGACTCCTAAGCAAATGACCAAAAAACCCTCACCAAATAACTATTTTTTTTTACCATTTTAAGGGGCAAAAACGATCAAAACGCAAAAAATGACCATTATGGCCGGCCTGGCCCGGCCAAACGGTCACAAATCTGACCGTTTGGCGAAAACGGTCTTCCTTGGAGATCGTTTTCGCTGGGCTGGGCCAACCCAGCCCGGCCCTGTTTCGTTGCCCGGCCGGAACTGTTCCGGGCCGGGCCGGGCGCCAGTGAGGGGACCCGGGCCCGGACCCGGGTCTGGCCCGGCCGGGTCCGGGCCGGGTGTCAACGAGGGGACCCGGACCCGGACCCTGGTTTGGCCCGGGTTTTCGGGTCGGGTCTGGGCCGGCGGGCTTTTTGGACAAGGCTATCGACACCCTCCTTTCGTAACCAAAGTACGAATTTATCAGTGCTGGCAAACTTTTAGGAAGGCAACAAATTTGGTGCAAGTCAAACAGGTGAACTATGTAATCATTCGCAAGAAAATATTTTACCTACTCACTTGAGATTTATTTGCATATCTACTCAAAAGATAAACTTAATGATGTCATACAAGAGATCTGTCAGTATTCATCCCTCAGGTCGACATACAAATATATCTGAAGAGAGTAAACAGATTGCTTTCTACTAGTAGTATAACTGAGGTTGATATGGAGTGATCACCAACTTGAATAACTCCAGCTAACACCACTCAAATTTAAGTGAAAATGAAGAGCTTATCCACTCACTCACCTGTTAATACAAACACAACCGCAATATTATTCTTTGAGAGGTCTACACATTTCATATCTATCAAACAGTGCCATAAATCAGAAGATCCACCTGCCTTTTGCTTCTCTTTCATAAAAAAGCATGCTCCAAAAGTTTATCATGCAACAAATTGATCGACCTCCTGCTTCATTAAGGGGTGATCAAGCCCGTTATACCGGTGATATTTGATTCGAACAACTTAACCAAGACGAAACAGAACGACAATATCTACTGAACTTCGAGAGGCTCTGCACGAAACCCCCGAACTTCATGTATCATAGAAATACTCTATTATAATGCAACATTTCTCACAAAAAAGTACCATGGCTAACGCTAATTACTCTAAGTTGTCACGTGGGGGGGTTAGTCACCTAGAACTTTTTAAGTAGAACTGGGATAATTGGTAAAGTGAGATAATTTTTTAACACTGGGATAATTTAGTGGAACAATGATGGATAATTCTTGAAGTTGGATAATTTGGTAGGATAATTTGGTGGGATAATGGTGGATAATATTATGAAGGGGATAATTTGATGGGGGTAACAATGAGTATAAATTATTATTGTTAATAATTGTATATTAAAAATAATATAAGATTGATAAGCAATTAATTAGTCTAGTAACAACTATAAAATATAATGCAATAAAGCATCACTATTCATCTCAAATAATAAAATATTTTACAACTAAATAAAAATCTAAATTCCTAGAGTGACTCGACTTCCATCATCCTACATGGCCTCTGCCATAGAATTTCTCCAAGCTCCCGCAGCTGCTCGTTGAGTCTGTTGAGTCTGTGACTCATCTTCTTCATCGGAGTCATCATCTGCATCAGCAACATTTCGTGGAGCTTCTAGTGGAAGATCATAAATGTCGAAGTCATCATTTGTATTTTCCAATCTTAAAAAGTCATCATTTGTATTTTCCAATCTTAAAAAGTTATGCAATCCTACACATGCAACGAACATCTTTATTTGTGTGGCATACGGAAAACCTGGAGGTTGGCTCTTGAAAATAGTAAATCTAGACTTAAAAACTCTAAAGATGCGCTCGACACAATTTCTAAGAGACGCATGCCGATGATTGAAAACTTCTTTTGAATTTCGTGGTCGTTGTCGATTATTAGCGGGACCGAACTCTGAAAGATGGTACCTTTGACCTCGGTATGGAGCAAGAAATTGTAACCTATTTGGATAGCCGCAGTCAACTAGATAAAATTTATCTGCAAACAAGAATATAAATATGAATGAGAAAAATATTGTAAAACTAAAAAATATGATTTAATTGATAGAATACTATGTAAAGATTATTACTCTGTGGAAGTGGAAGTCCATAAGGTCTACTCATTGCATCCTTCAAGACTCTTGCATCATTAGCAGAACCCTCCCACCCAGCTAAGACATAAATGAATTTGAGATCAAATATGCAAGCTGCCAAGACGTTCTGAGAGAGAAAACCATGTCTATTTCGATAGGTCGTCTGATCTATGTTATACACCATGCACGGTATATGAGTCTCATCTATTGCACCAATACAGTCCTAAATAATCAATGTGTCAGACCATCTCAAGTGATGTGTGTGGGGGGGCGCACGCATGTGTGCACGTATGTGTGTCTGCGTGTGTGTAAATTCTAAAGCAATAATAATTACCTTGAAATAAGGCCAAAAGCAAGATTCTGATTTAACCTTATCAGGTGGATCAGTAGGGGGTGATGCCATCAAGCATGATGCTAAAGATACCAAGGCATGTAATGCTTTATTGAAACATACACTGATGGTCCATTTTGAACGATCAAATCGATCAGTTGCAACAGAGTATCGTTGATTTTGACTAACCGTGAGAAGAAAAATAGCAATCATCTCCTCAACACTAATGTGGTATGTGTCTTGTATATGGCCCCGCTCTCTCAAGATATTGCATAACTTCATGAAGCAATCTGGGTACATGCGGTAAATTCTACGAAAATCTTGAGGATGATTATCCATCTTGGACTGTAAGTATGTGAGTCCAAGATCTGTAATACCACGTCGAGGACTTCGAAAATTAAGCGTATTTGCTATGAACTCCTGTGATAGACATCCTGATACCTTTGTGATCAGATCTGCAGCCTCAGCAGCTAATTCGATTATGCGAATGAAAAGATTATCATCGAAGTCTTCATGATGAAAATATAAAATGGGCAAATTTTGATCTTCCTCCATCCTATTAAATAATATAACCAATGAAATATAACCAATTTACATGAAACTTATCTGCATAGGAAATAAATAAAGCACTCTATTATTAGCACACAATGAGACTTGATAACAAAGTAGCAATCAATTAAAAAATGTTGATATGTATGCTAATCATTAATCACCAAACTACTAAAAAATAGAAGAAAACATAATATTGCACTACTCTCATCTACACATACAAGAATCATTTGTTGAGATGATACATATAATAGAAACTTCATCCATTAAATGCACCAAACTAAGACAGCTGACAAGTCAAATAACATAAGAATATAATATAAACAAATAAATAAAAGCATAGCAATATCCTAAAAATAAATAGTTTTGACAAATTGAAATAAAATTGATCCTAAAAATACTTTCCAAATCTTTAAAAAAACATGACATTATTCCAAGTTCCACCTACTCAATGAAAAATAGTTTGACAATATGAAATTCCACACAATCCTAACACCATAACAAATCTTAAAAAACATATAAATATCCTAAACTTCTAAATTACTGCCTCTAAACATCTCCAAAGAAATCAGAATCATAATCTTTACCATTTGGATCAGAATTGGCTTGAGTCACATCCTTACCATCATTCATTATCTCACCAGTCAACCTAAAATGTAGAAACTCATAGCGGTCTTTTGCATCCATGTCAATAAAGGCATCCTTCATGTCCTGTGAGATATTGTCACCGAGTATATTCCATTTTTGTGGCTTAGTCAATTCAGAAGTAGACATAACAGCATCAACCCATTCTTTATTCCGACCTTTTCTTATCTTCCTCAACTCATCAACTAACTCATGAAAAGCTTTACCTACAGGGATAACTCCCTCTCCTACCTCTTGCAACGATAACTGGGAAGATGCAGAGAATGTGGCTGCAGTACCAATTGACCTACGCCTTCGTTTACCATTATTCAGATTGGATGGTCCAGAACCAGAAAATGGCACATTATCACTGGGAACAGTGGTAGCATGTTGCATATCTACAATAGCATCTCCTCCATCCGGAGATTCCATCTCAGCATCAGCACCAAGTATGCCCTCCCCAACCACTTCCTCTAAGCGTGCTTCATCCAAGCCATTAGGACCTAAACCTATAGCTCCTTTGTCAGAAGCGCCATGATCTCCGCATACCATCAATATATCCTCAAAATTCTCGAAAAGTTTATCCTTGAGATTTGGAGTATTTGGACGTGCCTAAAACATGACATATGAAAATAATTAATATTATGTACAAATTAATATATATGAAACATGACATAAACCAACCTCTAAAATGTCATTCCACACTTCGTCGGGACATGTAAATTTCTGTGTGGTAGGGTCCTAACCAAAACCAGAGTTATTTTTCATCAGGATCTCCACGGGTGCAATCTTTCTCTTCCATTGCTTTATCTTGTTCATTACATGATTATATCTAAAATCTTTTCCAAATTTTTCAACTAGAGGGGGTATCACATTCTTCAGAATCACATACTTTTTAAAACTGTCATTTGCTTGCTTATTTCCATTCTTAACTTCCTCTACTAACAGTCTAAGCAATTCGTTAGCCTCTGCTTCAGTCCATGTCGTATAATCCATCATTGCTCTTTTCTGTCCCTCACTTTCTAGACCTCGAAATATTTCTTCTTGATCCTGACTCTGTGATCTTATGTCCATCCTATAACAAATTCAAAAATAACTTTTCAAAATCTCAAATATGGAATTGGATTAAAATATAAATGCATCTGATATAAAAAGAACAAGCACGTATATAATAATAATAATAATAATAATAATCCTATTAAAATACATATGGACATAGTGAGCTTGAAGTTGCACAAACTACAACATAAACTTGATCATCACAGTGGCATTGGCTTTTTCATGTGAACCTATTACAAGTTATTGTGCACGAGGTCCTGATATCCAATAATGCTTTCTAAACATATTAGACCATAAAAAAACTTCTTCAAGAGTATATTACAAAGAATCAAGCGTGCAATTGATAAAGTGGCCCATGCAACCCTCCAATTGTAGGCTACCAAATTGCCCTTAGCTGATCCATGTAAAATCCTTGTCTCGTTTGTGGTTGTGAGCGTTCATGTTGTTTGCTTTATTTGTGTGGATTATGGCCCTTCATACTTACTAATGATAACAGGCAGCAAAAAAATTACAGAACAATGACAACGGTTCAAGAATGACAAAACAAGTTCCAGCTCTTTTGGCTCTCAACATGTTTAATAGGTGATCTTGGAACTTATATATGAAGTCAGGAAAATCGTGTGTTTGAAATGTGTAATGCTACATTAAGTAGTGTGTAATTGCATGCACATGAGACAATTATTAATTGTTTAAAACCAAAGCTTTTATCTTGGCGGCTGTTTGATGTTTTCTTATATATGAACCTAGTTACTTTTCCACTTATAAAACAAAAAGAAGAAAGCCATTCTCCTACTAGCATAGTGCTGTTGTATATCTCACTCTATTCTACTGATAACATATGGGTGTCTGGAATCAAAATTATACAACCATTTTCACATCAGACAGAGTGCAGGATTTTTGACTTGTTTCCACTGCATGAAAAACTGTAAATGTATAATTTCTCAATATGTTATCTGTGATTTCATTTGTCAGTCCTTTACTATCGATTCCCATTTACAAGGATGGATAGATATTTGTACATACACATATTCCTTAGACTGGGTTTTGGTATCTTAAAACTTAGAGCTTCTTTTTGGTACTTAAAGAAGCTATCAGGTTCCCCTTATTTGACCAGGAGAAAAGGTGCAAACTTTCATCAAGAGGTTCCATAAAACAAAATTTAGAGCTCACAGTTAGGATGTCTACAGAGGTGGCTATTGAACCATGTCAAGATGCCTAACCTGATACCTCATAGCAAACATGGAAGCCATGAATCAGATACTTCGAAAGATCTAATAAAGCATGCAAAGAGAGCCTACGACATACCAGCAAGGTTGGGATAAAAACATGATCCTCAGAGCAACAACAGAGCGGGTACTAGATCCAATAAGTAGTGAGGCTAGGACAACTAAAGGAAGTTATGTTCAGAGGTGGCTAAATAATAGAAAGAACTCCAACCGAGTGCCTCCACCAACCTAGCTACACAAAGATAGTCGAAACAATATCCAAAAAAGATCTTTGCCTTCAAGTTGTTAGCGATTCTAAGCATTACAGCTGAACTTTTAGGACCTAAGGGCTGAACTTTGAGATGGTGTGCTACGTTGCATATTTGTATCATCTATACAAATTACTCTTGATCACAACTGATTCTCTACTAGTTTGTCTCAAAATATCAAAGGTTATTAGATTGAGATGTCTTGATTAAATATCATTTGACATTTTTATGCTTAATTATTTTTTTCTGAACTGATGAAGCTCTTTATCCCTTTGATAGACAAATACAAACAATTTTGACTTATTGGAAATCAAGTTGGTTTAGTTGTCAATGTAAGCTGAATCTTAACAGACCTTATTACAATGTTGTGTGCTGGAGGAAATTGACCAGAACTTTAAAATGTAATGCATAATTAAGTGTAAAACCCATAGTACAATATCAGATGTAGACAAATTGGCAATCACAAGCATTTCACACTTATCCACATGATGTTCTGAATTTTTTGTCGATTGCGTATCATATACACGATGTTCTGAATTTTTTGTCAATTGCAACATAAGCCCTAATTTCATATAAACCCTAATCATAAAAGCTTGCGTACCATGATCTAATTAGAAAAAGGAATCGATTTTTTGATCTAATTACAAGCAAATGAAAGGCCTGGTCATCAACTTCATTTAAAATCCAAAGCACTGAAGTTATATACTTATGCCCTCGCTAGATCGTTGTTTAACCAGATATTAGTTTCACTTAATCACGTACAATAGTACTTGCCACAATTTAAAATTTTATAATTTTACCTGATCTCGTTGACGGCGCCGGAGGAGTTGATGAAGTCGGAGAAGATGACACGGCGGTGACGACGCACTGGAAGGGAAGAGGCTCGAAGAGAAGAGAGGCGAAGAAATTTTCTACTAGGGCGGAGAAATTAACCAGAGGGAGGGGGGCGGAAGAGCTGTTCTTCGAAGGGAAGCGGTGAAATTTTAGG
>BQKN01065172.1:239627-261699 GCA_022839385.1 Asparagus kiusianus
CCCCCCCGGAAGAGCTGTTCTTCGAAGGGAAGCGACGAAATTTTTAGGGCGGAGAACTTTTTTGCCGATTGTTATTCTTTTTCGATGTGTAGGATAATTTTAGGGCGGTGAACTGATGGTTATATATATAGGTAAAATAATTAGTGGGATAATTATGACAAATTATCCCAATTCTAATTCCAATAGAATTCTACTTGACTAACGCATCAAAAGAATAATATAATTCTAGTTCTACAAAAGTTCTACTTGACTAACACTACAAAAAATTATCCCATTTCCTAATTCTATGTGACTAACACCTTAAAAATTTATCCTACAGATTATACCAGTTCCAGTTTTAAGTTCTAGGTGACTAACCCCCCGTAGAGACAAGTGACAGCTTTCGGACTATGTTACTCCTATCTACTGAATATAACTTCTACCTTGCCGTTTCCGAATAAGGATAGGTAAAAAGTAACAACAAAAATGGGTAGTATTGACTTTTACTGTACCCACTAGTACCAATTTACAAGAATTTTAAATAGTTCAAGGGGTTTAGCATAATTATGAAAGTTCAAAAGGGCTCTCTTTGTTTTCAAAGTTCAAGAGGGTTAAAACCACCCAAAGTTCGCCCCTTCTTTTTTTATTTTTTTTCTTGGGGGGGGGGACCTTCAGATTTCACAGAAGCAATACAACAACCAGACCAAGCTAGTCAAAAGGTAATAATACCACAAATGAACAAATGATTTAAGCAGCTCTAAAGAAAATACTATGGCAAAACAGTTTGAAAATAAAACTGTTTAGATACCAACTTCAGAACTTGTACAATGTTCAAGCTCATGTTCTTTAAGTCCATGTTCAAAGGTAAACAACACATGAAACCCTCCTGATAACTGTCTCCCACTTAAATGCATTCTTCAGCAGTTCGCAGAATTTCTAGGAAGTGAAAACCCAAAACCTAGCAAAAGGAAACAAAGAGGAAAAGGTTATGAATGATTCTTACGTCAAACTGGAGAAAAATGACTATTTTCTAAAAAAAATAGTCATGAACATTGTAGATAGTTCATAAGTTCGTAGATGCATTTACATCAAAAGAACAGAAAAATATGTAACGGTCACACCAAACCATAACAAAATAAGAAAATTTAATAATATTTGAATATCACGGTTTGCTTGCTGAATTAACTGAAACTAACATAAGTTCTTAATAAGATGCTGACTGGAGATAAATTACGTCGTCTCTAAATGACCCTTTTAGAAATTTCATGCTAAACAGACTTCATACAGTCCTCATGAATTATATTAGAGAAACAACAAAATCATACAGCCCTTCCCATGATAGGATGCAATGCACGAAAATAATAAAGTGTAACTAACAATCACTAAAGGTAATTATAAAATGTCTTTTTTGGTCATGATCAAATGTAATTCCATCTCGACCTTCAAGCCATTAATAACATTTCATTTATTGATGAAGAGGTCTGGAATTTGGGTTATTGATGCGGGACGATCGTTAGCCATTGATCAGAAATGTTATAGATTTACTAGTATCTATGTTATTTTAGTAATATTTGATGTAGTCTCCCAATTTTAGGTAAAGATCATCTTAGTATTTGATTTAAGATTGTTAGGATCTTTGAGATTTATTTTGTTAGAGATTTTATCTTTGTTTTCTTTTTCTTAGAATTTGATTAGGATTCGCTTTAGTTTCCAGGTTTAGTTTTTCTCCATAAATAAAGTTGTAATCCTACATGAGAAATTAGACATTGATGATTGATCAAAAATTGAGTTACGATCTTGAGCATGTGATCACCACCATTCAAAAAAAAACAAAAAACAAAAAACAAAAAAAAAACAAAAACAAAAACAAAAACAAAAACAAAAACAAAAACAAAAAAAACAAAAAAACAAAAAAAACAAAAAAACAAAAAAAACTAAAACCTCAAACAGCGGAACGGACAATTTCTCACCTCTAGATTGAAGCCCTCCACTCATTCCCCATCATTTGGTATCGAGCTGAAAGATCTACGATTATCAAAGGTAAAGCACTGCTACCTCCTTCACAAGGATATGATTTCAATTCATTAAAATTTGGTACTCTAGCTTATTTTATGGATTTGATGAATATGAAGGGTCATATGATTATGAAGTCTAGTTTTAATAAAAAAGATATATTTCTACCTACGATACATCGGATCTGGAAATGTATTTATATGCTAAGTGTAGGCTCAAGAGAGAAGCAAAATATGGTGATTTAGAAATTATCTAAGTTTTCATTCAAGTATTCGTTCATGGGCATGTATGGAAGCTCCTCTGGAAAGAAGGTACACATCTCAATCATCTAGAAGATATTATCCACTTCAAATACTAAAGCAAAGATACGAGCCTCAACTCTAGCCAGATGAGACTCAAAGTCAGACCTTTAGTTCAACCCAAATGTAGAAGCAGCACAAAAATTGGAGGCTAAGCCACAATTGGATCCTAAACTAAAACAAGAAGAACCAAATTGGAAGATCAACTCAGAGTCAAAGCTTAAGCTTGAAGAAAAATTAGAGCAAAATAGTGATTCAAAGTCTAACCCAAAGCGAGAGACGCAACTTGAGTTCAAGCCAAAAGTTGAACCGCATCAGAAAATTGATTCAAAGTTCGATCTTGAACTTGAACCTGAATGAGAGCTACGACTCACTAGAATTGGAAGTTAAGCCAAATGTTGATTCAAATCCAAAGCTTGAATCAACTGCAAAGCCTGAAATCGAGTCAAGCCTAGAAGTCGAATGTAAGATGGATATGCAGTGCAAACTCTCGGTCCAGATTAATCTGATTGTTATTTTCGTTCTCCCAACCCTCCACCACCATGTTAATATCGGGTTCTACAACTTCTCTTGAAATTCCTACAACCTTGGAGAAAATACTTTCCACCAAATAAATTACACACTACACTCTCTCACTATAAAACTCGAGGTCGAGTTTTCTCAAACAAGTGGAGTTTTGATGCAGGACTATCGTTAGCTATTGATCAGAAATTTTGATTTACTAGTATCTTTGTTATTTTAGTAATATTTAATGTATTCTCTCAATTTTAAGTAAAGATCTTCTTAGGATTTGATTTAAGATTGTTAAGATCTCTGAGATTTATTTTGTTAGAGATTTTATCTTTATTTCCTCTTTCTTATAATTTGGATGAATTTGGTTAGGATTTGATTTACTTTCCAAGTTAGGTGTTCTTTATAAATAAAGTAATAATCCTTCATGAGGAATTAAACTATGATTAATGAAAAGAAAATTTCTTAAGATGTGAAATCTTTGGTAGCATGCGAAATGCTAAAATTATAATATGTGTAGTGTCGCGGTGTGGTGTTGTTGGGTGTGAAGCCCTTCTTTTATCCTAACTTTTCAATTACAATATCCTTCAATCAAAATTCACTCCTCAAACATTTTATTCATTTACCCTCACAACAAAAGATCACCGCAATTCAAAGATATCAAAATAAAACCTAAAACCCCAAAAAGAGGAGTATTGTTCATCATTGAACAATACTTGCGCGCTATTCATCTCGGTAACCTTCTTGTTGTTCGTGATGGATTACAACATCATTCCATCAAGTCGTCGCCAATTTATCGCCTCCAGATTGAAGCCCTTCCCCCCTTCTCATCAGTTATGCTGCTTGAAATTGGTTGACAAATTGATGTAAGGTTACAGGGAAGCTTTTGGTACTAAAGACTACTATAGTCCTCATAAAGGACTCGGCTTAAAGGTGTAAATGTAAAATCATTGTTGAAGGACATGTAAGGATGTAGCATAAGAGAGGAGAAAAAGGGAGGATGAAGGAAAATGGAAATAAATTAAGGCTTTGAGGAGGTATCACAACTTAATAACAACAGGGCTAATCATCAAAATATCATTCATTCATCATACATAATAGTCTCTTATATAGCCATGGAACTACCAAATTTTATTCCTCTAAAGCACAAAACAACGAAACATATAGATTTACATTCCCTAGTCTATCCTAATCAACTATAAAAATAGAAAAACATAAATAGAATTTGTTTCTAGAATAATTCTTTTTAAAATAATTTTTTTTAAAACAACTCGTAAATAAAACTATATATTATTTCTAGGACATCTTGTAAATAAAACTACATACCATTTCTAGAACAACTCATAATAGAAAACTAAATAAATCAATCGAATATCCAATCATCTAGAATGTTTCTAGAAAAAATAATCCCCATTAATTTTCACTTTCATATTGAACTCTAGAGGTCATTCTTCATCAGACGTCACTCACCAGAATGCAAGTTTTAGTTAAGATGAAAAAGAAGTATTGAAACATAACATCCTCGACTAACAGAGTTCAGTAATTCTAAAAATGAGCAGTGATACCATTGGCAGAGCAATGTACCGGCATATGGGGCACGTTACACCGGTGATCCTTTTCTCATTCATTTTTCACTCCTCCAACCAAAGGAGATTCCGATAAGTGGACCACTAGTTGAATAAGCATTAATTTTTTATAATGAGATCATTTTTCAGTAAACTTGTTTATTTATTGCAGGCAGTGCATGAAATGGCGTACTTGTGCTGCTAAAAAGACAGCACCATAGATTTTCTCACTTAATGAAGGATAAATCTTTAGCTACCTGCAAACCTACCAAGAAAAGGTGATAGCCATGCTGCAGTTTACTGATTTATTAAAAATACAATAAAATTTGAAAACTATAGAATAAGCAAATCATAGAACCTAACAAGAAGGCTAAATATAGGCTTAGATTATGCAGAATTTTAAAAATATGAAAGAGAAGCATTTTTCAAGCTTGTCATGATGAGGTAGAAAAAAGGATAGAGACCTGAGATGTTCATACCAAGGATACGCTAGCAAAGGAAAGTAACTAACTGTAAAGGGGATTGCTTAACAAGAAACAGGTAAGAGATGTAAGTATAAATTCAGATGACATAACTATCAATATCCCCAGAGAAATACATCACCGTAGACGAATGCTTTAAAGAAGATGAGGATGCAAAGTATTTGGAGGACGTGATAATCTAATTTGAAGGCTAGAAATATTTAAGAGATAAAGAGATAATAGAACTACTTAGCCTATATTAAAAAATAGATAGAGGAAATGCTTGAAGCGACACACTTATAGTAATAAAGGAGATGTAATAAGCCATATGAATGACCAAGGAGTAAAACTTGTAAGTTACACCATGAACTTTGGAAGAGGGTCACAAAATAGAAATGACCAATTTCAAAATCAATTTGGTTAGGAAAGAATTAAAGTTGTTCCCTTGACTAATTCATGGAAAAAAGTCAACAGGAGGGGGAAAACACAAATATGGTACTAATATACATGCTCTGTTTGCAGACTGAGAAGAGAAGTGCTTTTGGAATATTATGAGGTTGCAACGCTCATAATGTTGAAGGAAATATACTACCAGATTGATGTTAGCCATACTTACGGATCTAAGTATAGAACTAATAAAGGAAAATGTAATAGAAAAAAGAATGCAGCAAAGTGGGGGTACTGAGATTAAATGCCCAGCTGGCTCAGCAGATGATTAACAACTGTAAACTCCCAATTGGAGGGGAGGAAAATACACACCTGAGCCTTTGTTCTTGTGTTTTTCAGTCCTCAAGCCAGTAGGAGAATGGGGTCTACAGATTGCGGTCCATTATGCATAACTCTTCCAAAATAACGACAAAATTGATTGAGGTCATTTCATTTGTTCATTTATTGCAGCAGTGATGCATGAAATTGCATGCATGTGCATGAAATTGCATGCATGTGTTGCCAAAAACATCACCATAGAGTTTCTAACTTAATGAAGGTTAAATCATCATAACCACCTCCAAATGCCACCTAGTATTATGTAACTATCAGCATGGAATTGAAAACTACTATAATGTGCTTAGCGTGCAAGATAGGTAGCTTGCATTAAATATAATTTAATCATTAGAAGACAAAAATCTAAAAGTAGATGTTGAAGTATAAAAGAAAGAAAATGAACATGTTTAAGGATAAAATGATTAAGGTGAGAATAAGTTCAAGAAATAAAATATGTAACTGTATCAAGAAAGTTGCAGAAGTGTTCTAGAAGAACGAAAAAGTAGTGCTCCCACTAAAGGAAGAGAGAGAGAATGAACAAGTTTAAAGCGTAACATCCATGCTGCAGCTAATCAATTTGTTTAAAGCACAAGAAAATTAAAAAACAATAATTAAAAAAAAAGCAAAATCTAACAAGCAGCCTAATATAAGGCTATGTCAAGTTATCCAGAATTTTGAATTTATAGAAGAGAGAAGAATATTTCAATCTTTTCATGATGTTAAAAAGAGTGAATAATGGAAATGTTTAAAGCAAAGACCGTATACACTAGTTCGAAAAAGGGAAAAAGTAAAAAACTTTAAAGGAGGTTGTCTAATGGGAACCATTTAAGAGATCTAAGTCTAGATTCACATGGTAACTAAGAGTAGCCGAGAAAGATTCTTTAAGAAGATGAGGATACAGATAGTTAAGAACATTACGAAAATTAACCTGAGGTCTGGAGAAATAAGAGAGAGATATTAGAACTAAGTAGTCCATATTTAAAAAATGGATAAAGAAAATGGTTTAATGCTTGATGAATGAGGATGAGAAAGTGGTTCCTGTTTATAAGAATGTAGGAGATACGAAAACAATTGTGCAAATTGTCAAGGATAAACCTTATGAGCCACGTCGTGAGCTTTGAGAGAGACTAATAAAATGAGAAACAAGAGAATGACCATATTTACAATTACTAGTCAGAAAGATACCTCTATAGTCTACAGTAATTTATAAAAGGGGAAAATCCACAACTACGTTTAAGAAAGTGTTAGGTGCTTCTTAGCCCCGAACATAGCGCATAGTGCCTGGGCGCCTAGGTGGGCGCCTAAGCAATCTAAAAGTGTTTTAGCTCCGAGAGAAGGGCGCCTAAGCAGCCTATAAGCGTTTTTAGCTCTGAGAGAAGAAGGTTTTTTAAAAGATTCAAAATTCTATCCTGACTGTTTTAGAAGATTGTGATCTGATCTATTTTTACCTGACTCATGCTCTTTATCTATTATTATGCTTAAGCAGGGAATAAAACCCTTTTGATGCGCGGAGTCCACATAAACAGGCCATGTTTTCTAGGTACTGCTTAGGCTTAGGCAGACATCTAAGCAGGCTCCCAGATTGCTCTTTAAATTAATGGCCACAAGCATAATAACACTTCTACATGCTTCATTCGCAGCCCTAGAGAAGTTACTTTGGAGTATTATGAGGTTGTGTAACTCAAGAAGTTGAAGGAAATACTCTACCATACTACCATATGAACAGTCAAGCTTTGTGGTTCTAAATACTCAAAAATTAAAAGCAATATGGAGAGAAAAGGACAGTGTAGCAAAATGGAAATATTGAGATAAAGAGCAACTAGAAGGCATTAATATCTAATGGTCGTATTTATGCGAAAGGTAGCACTATATGATAATATTAAAAATCTTCATGGTTTGTGTCCAATATTCGATGGCTTTTTCAGCAACAGTATCATCAAAATTTTGGTAGAAGAAATCAGATATACAGAAGTAACCAGTAGTGATCTAAAAATACAGATTGTCAAAAATATCTTTGGACTCGGACAAACAGTAGTAAAGCCTTACACGTAGACAAACAGTAGGATTTCTAACAGGGGACAAACATTCGAATCTTTGTCATGGAGACAAAAGAGACTAGAATCTTCGTCATGGAGACAAAAGATATTAGAATCTTTGTCATGAAGACAAATAATAAGGTCTCAAATATAGAGATAGAAAGCAGAAAGAAGCTGAAGTAGAAGTAAATCAGCAATAATAAATATTGATAAAAATGGATTGTTGAACAAGCTAAAGGTGGTTCCTAAAGAGGCAAGAGAAGAGGTCCACAACATCAGGAAATCGATAAAATTGTTGTGAAATAAGTTGAGACGTAAGCGACATAAGCATGAAAGATGGACGCGAATACATCCTAACCAAGAAGATGATGAAGCTACCGAGAGGAAGTGCTGAGCGCTTGTAGCGAAATCCCCTTAGATGCAAGGTTTTAAATATCGGATATCGGGAAATATCGGATAACCAAAATTTATATCAGATTGCGGATATCGAAGAAATATCCGGGATATGTGGTAAATATCGAACTACCATAACAGATATTTGTATATATACTATAATGCACTAAAATGTAATCGAAACATATTTAATGAAATCTAAGCATATTAAATGTAAATAATATATGTTTAGGATCACTATTTGACCTTGTAAAACAAACAAAAATACAAGTCAACGGTGCAACATTTGGTCTGATTTTTTGGGGAGAAATTTCATTTGATATAATAGGAAAAAGTCATGATATCTCGCCCAAAAATTGCTAATCACGGTATGTTGTTTTGTGATATCCATATAAAAAGATATATCGGTCCACATATCGGCCGATATATAGGCCATATCAGGGGGGGGATATCGCCTAAAATAGCCAAAAAAGAGGTGAATGATATTTAGAGATCATATCGGTTGCGGCAAACCTTGTAAAAGGATATATCGGGCCATGTCGGGGATATTTAAAACAATGCTTAGATGTCCTGATGTTTTAGAAGAAGAGAGATTCTCTCTTGGGCGAAGAACTTGACTCTAATACCATGTTGGAAATAGAGGAAAGAGAATGAGAAAGCTTAATTAGCCCTATCATCTTTTAGTCTTATTTATAATAGAGATTACACATTTAATACCATGTCATATATTGTATAAAGGTATGACATTTATCCATGTGATAAACTATACGTAAACACGACATTTAACCATGTGATACAATGTATCTAGACACGAACACAATACATTTTATTTGGACATGACAACATTTATCTCAAGTCTTATTTCTCCAACAAAGTCAAAGGATTGTTTGTTTTGGAAATAATTAATTTTTTATCAAACATTTTGAATTACCAAAAGAGATGAGAAGCTTAAACACTTTGAGTTGAAGAAAGTATTAAGTGACACTTCTTTGTAAGTCTAGAGTTATTACACAAATGTTGAACCCCATACCATAAAGTCTTTTTCTATTAAGAACAGTTCAATACAACATAATGATCTGAAACTTCAGTAGAAGCAAGCTAGTTTTCCGCATATATTATTAATGTCAATGCAACAAATCACAAAGTTTTGAACTTAAATCTGTAACATATCCCAGAAAATAAGGCACGGATAATTTGAAGCATGAATCACTCATTTGTTATGTGATGGCAAAGAGAATGAAAACTTTTCCTATAACAAATCATGATAACAGTATGAAATCATATCCAAAAGCCATCAGTAAACCCTATATTCGCAATATCAAACATACCCTTGCATTCAGTAAAGAGGTGCTCGCCTAGGAACACCTTTCCTTCTGTGCAAACTGATTAGGGCACAAGGAGGGGCCTCTTCATTGTTCTTTTTCTTTCTTTTGCTGTCACCACGTCGATTACCATAAATCGTGGAGCCACATGCGGTTGCATCTCTAAGGACAAGGTCAATAAGACTTAGTTCCTCATCAGTCTCTTCAAAGTTCAGTGGAAGTGGCAGGAAGCGGCGAAGGTATTTCGAAATGCTCCCCTCAGTTTTCAGCACCTTTTTCACCTGTAAAAACCTGATAAATTACTAAATTTCCTTAATAAATGAATCTAAAAGAAAAGGTAGCCTCTTTTTAAACATATTACCATGCAACTGACGGAACAATACTCGAATTCTTCTTTAAGAGAACGCGGGCAGGAAGAACATGTCTTGTCACAGTTTTGGAAATGCGGTTTCGTTTCTCTTGCTTTTTTCTTGTTAGGTTGTTCTTGGCTTTGTGCTTTCTCTTTCTTTTTGCTTGGAGATCTCGCTTTCACAAACACTACCTGTGCTCTATTCAGCATATATGACTACATGCAAGCTCCCATATGAAAATAATCAGCATCTAATTGCATAATTGCAGTGTACAAAAAGAAAAAAAAGGCATTTCTTTATCAATCATATAATTTTATTTTACATGCATTTATATGGTAAACTAACCAATGACAAAAAAATATAAGTTTTTGTCATATAAGACCCCCCAATCATTGTTAATTCTACATTAGACCCTCAAATCTTCATATTTCTAGAGTAGACCCCCAAAGTCTTCATGTTTGTTCGAGATGGGGGTCTTATTTAAAACAACTTAATGGCTTTAGGGGTTATTTAGCATATGAAGAAATTTTTTTTTGGGGGAGGGAGGGGGGGGGGGGGGGGGGGCTAATATAGAACGAAACAAAAAATTGGGGGTATAATAAAAAACTCAAAACATAATGTGTTTCAGGTATCTAAGAAGATGCAATTAATCATAAATTTCCAATGCTTTTACCTGGATGAAAGTACAATTGATCAGTTTGCACATGTCTTCTGCTCTTACAACTCTGTGGTCATTGTACTTACGGATCTATGACAAGAAAGTTGATAAAAAGTGGAGAAAGAGGGAAATTAGTTCCTTCATACATATTACTTAACAAACCTTAAGGAAGAAAAGGGTGGGTACTTGGAGAACTCGGTGACCAAAATGGCTAGGACAACAATTGTTGCAGAAGCTCAA
The DNA here is from genome assembly GCA_022839385.1 of Asparagus kiusianus. Lineage (NCBI taxonomy): Eukaryota > Viridiplantae > Streptophyta > Magnoliopsida > Asparagales > Asparagaceae > Asparagus > Asparagus kiusianus. Next base: position 250,216 of record BQKN01065172.1, read on the forward strand.
ACAACAATCTATGCAAAATATATTCTTATCATTCTGCTTGATTCCTAGATGGATTAAACAAGGATCAAAGAAATCCTCTTTGAACAATGCATCCAACCAGCAAGGGATTCTGCTTGAAAATTCTACCTGAACAAAATAGATTGATTCATGAAAACAAGATCAAGATATATAAATAAGTTTATGAAAATAGAAAATAAATAAAAGATAGAAAACCTCCATTCTCCTCTTTTACTTTTTCCTCCCCTTAGGCAGAGAAGGAAAAGGACTATGCTTGAGACTTGGGTACAGGTTAAGAGGATGTATTCTTCATAAATAGGATGCCCAGAGGAGAGAGGAGTGCAAAAGAGGAAAGTAATATAAAATGATGATGATAAAAAACAGGCATCGAATGTTGTCGCATACATGACACAGGTGGAAGACAGCACCAAGTGTGTCTGCATGCAGTGCACGTGCTAGTTGGCAGATAACATTTGTGTCTAAATACAACCACTGTGTCCGCTGGTACGCTTCTCATTTCAGCTTCTGTTTAAGCAAGCCTATAGGCGTTAAACTATGGAAAGACATTTTCCATAAAAGACGAGTATATACTTATTACTACACACAAATGGAAGTATATGAACATACTTCATAGTTCATACATACGCTTAATAAACATAACCATATGGTTGGAGGTTTTCCACTATACACAGTCTACTATATCTATCTGCTTGTTCATATATTAAAAGGAAATTTACGCTTTACTCAGAGGAAGATAAGTTACATAGCTAAATATGTGTCTAACAATTTCTAACCAGACTATGACCCTCCTATACTAGACAAAAATGTTCAAAAGTACAGTTCGAAAAATTGTTTGCAATCTGCATGTACAGCCATAAGTCCATATTCAGCAATCAACACATGGCTTATCTTATTCAAGGCATCCGGACACCTGCTCATACAGCTAAAAGTCACCACAGTAACACTGATTAATAGAATGCGAAAGGTTACAATTTTCATCTCAATATATGTATCTGAAACTTGCAATCTTTTGCTAAAGAAGAATGAGGCAAAATAGATGGATATGCACTTTAATGTCATTAATGTCACTATAATCTGACAAGAATGGACAAACACATAGACTCACCCATTGTCAGTTGCATCCAGTTTCACAGTCAGTCCATTGGCGTAAAGCTCTAGTCAGATAACTTTCACCACTTCAGTAGTACTTAATGCATTGGTTGAACTGTTTAAGAAACTGCATTTACAACCTTAACTCTATATATGGAAATACATGCCATGTTTAATTGTGATTCATGGCATCTAACCTTCTTCTGTTTAATTAAAAGTTAATACAGTTTGACTAATTCATTGAACTTATCAAAGAGTGAAAAAAATCAGAATTTTTATCATGAGATAAGAAACCAGGAAGCTATTAATTCATAGCCAGGCATAAGTTTGCCAGTACATATTCCACTTGATTAAATAAGCTCATATTAAGCACAACGCTGACAGTTCCAAAACCAAGCAGGTATTCACTATTCACTAACTGATTATGGTTGAAGATCATGCAAGAAAAATCCAAATTGGTTTTCTGTGAGATTGCAATCCCATATTCACAGTCAATCTATTGATTAGCTGAGTACTTCTATGCTCAAAGGTTACTTTGAAAACTGTTTCAGAAACTTTGTTTACAAGATCAGTTACATTTGGCAACACATATCATGACTTCTACATTTGACAAATCAATTAAAATATGGAGTAAAATTACAATTCTCATCTCAATTTTAACAAATTCAGGTAGCTAAGTTAAATAATAATTAAAATACGGTATACTATTGTCGTGGACAGGTTTTCTCAAAGCATCCTCTAGTTGAACTGAATTAGCTCATAATAGCCCAAGTTTTCCACAGGCCCAGAAAGCGTGATGCTTGTATATCATGCAAGAAGAGTCCAAAGCTGTATTCATTAGTTGGATTCAGTTCCCATATTTCTAATCCGTTCAGTGTTACCAAATGTACTTTATGTTCAAAGGTACAGTTCAACAAGTGATCCAGATTCCAGAATGATAGGAATCATGTAGCCCTGTCATGTATTGCTTTCTCAAATGCATTCTCTGCTTGAACTGAATGCGCTCGATATTTACCGCAATAAAGCCATAATCATTAGTCTGTTGTGATGGAAGCAAGTGTATTCTGAATTATGTCAGTGAACCAGATTGTATACTCGTGTTTGTAGTCAGTACAGCATTACACATAGTATTTCTATGTTCAAGGGTACAATTCAACAGATATTTTGCAAACTGCATTTAGAAAATTAACTCTATATTTGGCAACGAATGTCATGTTTATTTCTCGTCCTACCAATCTTTCATGTACTTCAATTCAAGAAAGCAAGACTTCAGTGAAAAAGTTACAATCTCTATCACAATATAACAAATTAGAGAGGCCAAATTCCAGAAACATAGGTTTCTCAAGACGTGCACTAAAACTGGGTAGGCTCATGATAAAACCAACTCCGGTGTACACTAGGACCCAGAAGTAACCATTAATTCTTGAAGATTGAAGATCAATTGAACATTTACCCAATGCATTTCCATGTTCAATGTAAGATTCTAACAAAAAAGAAATTTCCATAACACACTTTCACACTGAGTTTTGATTCGAGCCATATCAACATCTGAACATGCAATCAAAACCAAGAAACAATGAGCAAAAAATCAAAATATTCTGAGAATAGAATCAAGGGTAAGCTCAAATTATATTTGTGAGTCAGATTGCATTAGCATATTCATAATTAGTTGTTTACCAATGTTCTTTCATGTTCAGTGGTACAACTCCAACAAATAGTTTCCAAATTAACACTTTGACTGTTAAGCTCTGGTTCAAGCAATCATACCCGTATGAATATGCAGTCAAAACCCAAATAAACAGTGATAAACAAGTCACAATATTCCCATAAACCGAAGCAATATGCTCCAAATTGATAATCGAGATGTGCAAGCTCACAATCATTAATTACCAATCCAACTAGTAAACAAACCTCCGGAGTTGACATTAAAGAAACCCATCGAGGCAAATCATCGAACATACTGCATGCACATCGATAACAGGCTGCTTTCTATCATCAAGTCTGCACAAACTGAGCGCAAACTGGAACAGGAGAAGCCACAAATGGACGAAGTGGAGACTGGGTAATACTGAGGATACAAGATTGTTGCTTGCATACAGGGAGAGTATTGGCTAACAACTTTATTTGGGTATTTTGGGGGTGCCCCAAATCTCAAGGAGCGCTCCTGTAGATTTGAGTTTGAGAGCGACGGAGGTCGGGGAGTTGGATAACGGAGAAAGGGTAGAAGTTTAGTCAAAGCTGCTTTTAATCGTTAGTGAACTGGGGAGTTAACTAGTTTGAAGTTTGTGGACTTTCGGGAGGTTGAAAAGCAGGCCTGTAGATCTGGCCTGTTCAATTAATGATGGGCCGTACAAATACATTAGCGTTCTGAAATCTAAAGCTGGAAAAGATCTAAGGGGCTGTTTGTTTGCCAAAAAAAGAAGGAAATCAAGGAATAGGAAACATATTTTCTTAAATAATTGTTTTATGGTTGTTTGGTTGGCTAAAAAAAGAAGGAAATCAAATAATAGGAGATGAGATGAGATGAGTTGTCACAATATTATTGGATGATGTGAGTGATTTTTTTAGAAAAGTTGTTGGATGGTTGTTTGATTGCCTAAAAAAGAAGGAAATCAAAGAATAAGAAACCTATTTCTTATAATAGGTCATATTCTTGTGTTTGGTTCAATCTTAGGGCCTGTTCGTTTATTTCCTAAAAACCAAGAAATGGAAATGGAAAAGGTGGAAATCTCAAAATAATCCATTTCTTCCATTTCCATCCCTAAAACTCACCCACAACATCCAATAAAATATTATTTTCATCCAACAACTCATCCACATCATCTAATAAAATATTATTTTCATCTAACCACTCATCCACCACATCTAATAAAATATTATTTTCATCTAACAACTCATTCATCACATCTAATAAAATATTATTTTCATCCAAACATCACTCAACTCATCTCTTTTCATCATTTCAAATCACTCACATCATCGAATAAAATAATATAACAATTCACCTCATCTCATTAACATTTCATTTCTTCCATTTCATCCCAAAAAGTTATGAAAACACTTTTCTTAATCTTTCTTCACATCACCCAATAATACAATGACAACTCATCTCATCTCATTTCATTTCTTATTTTTAAGAATGAACCGAACAAAAGAAAACAAGAAAACTACAGGAAATAGGTTTCTTATAATTCATTTTCTTATTTTTTTGGCCAACCGAACAACATCAAAACTAGTTTTCTTAAAAAATCACTCACATCATCCAATAATAATGTGACAACTCATCTCATTTCATCTCCATTTCTTTGATTTCCTTTTTTTTAGCAAATCAAACACTCCCAAAACAATTCTTCTTAGAAATAGTTTTCCATTTCTTTGATTTCCCACTTTTTTTTAGACAAACGAACAGGCCCTTAAAAATAGGAGATGAGATGAGATGAGTTGTCATTATATTATTAGATGATGTGACCCACACTTAAGGAAATCAATTTTCTTGTTTTTTTGGAGGAAATGGGTGGAGATGATATGAGATGAGTTGTCACAATATTATTGGATGATGTGAGTTATTTTTAAAGATGAGATGAGATGAGTTGGATGATGTGACCCATAAAAGTTGTTTGGTTTATTTTATTGGATGATATGAGATGAGTTGTTGGATGAAAATAATATTTTATTGGATGATGTGGATGAGTTGTATGATAAAAATAATATTTTATTGGATGTTGTGGGTTAGTTTTAGGGATGGAAATGGTGGAAATTGCACTTTTTTGATTTCCATGACTCAATTTCCTTTTTTTTTGGTTTTTAGGAAACCAACCAAACAGCCCCTAAGTACAATAGTATTCGTAAATTTCACAAAAACTATCACGAATTATTTGGCGGTTCGTACAAAACTACCATAGACTGTAACTATTAGGGTTGGTGTTGCTCATTGAGTTAATAAGGTTGAGCATGTACCTTTTGATGTTCATCATGGCGGAATTTTCGAGGGGGTAGAGAAAGGGAAAATGAGAGTTACTCCGTCTGAGAGGTTTTTTAGGCAATATTTCGACGTAGGTTCTTAACGTTTTAGCGATATTTCATTTGGGTGTTTAACGTTTTAATTAAACTCATCGATAATCAGTCCCTAACATTTGCACTGTTAGCAATTCTAGTCCTTTTTGAATATTTCTGTTAAATTCTAATGATGTGGCTTGGCGTTTTAGTCCATTTTATTTTTTGAGTGCTGACTAGATTAACACCCTAAAAACACTATAGAAACAACTAAAATTTTATTCTAAAAATTATAAATAACACCCTCAAAATTTGGAACGATACAAATAACCTCCTAAAAACTTTCAAGGCAACAAGTGATCTGCTAAAAATTATACAACCAACCCCCTGAATGTTTGAAAATTGCAAATTGCACACGAAAAGTTATTTATAATTTTTTAGAACTTTTAGGTGGTTATTTTGAAAATATTTAGGGGAACCCTTGTTTAGAAAATATGCAAACAACCCATGGAATTTAAAAACTATAAATGGACCCAAGAATGTTTCACAAATGTACTCTCAAAAATATTACAAATAGCCCCTGAAAGTTCTAAAAATTACAAATAACTTTCAGGGTTCTATTAATAATTTTAAAAACTTTAGGGGGTTGGCTATAAACTTTTTTAGGAATCACTTGCAGCTTTTGAAAAATTTTAAAGGGCTATTTGAAATATTTAAAACTTTTAGGGAGTTGTTTGTAATTATTTAAAACTTGTAGGGGGTCACGTGAAAAAACAAGAGAGAAAGACAATCCAATCACCTGCTACGTCAGCAATAGATAATGAAAATTGACCAAACAGCTCCTATCATGTCATCAAAAATTAACAGAAATATTTAAAATGGACCAGATCTCTTACTAACAATGTAAACATTAGGGACTGATATTTATGAGTTTAAAACGTTAAGGACCCAAATGAAATATGGTTAAAACATTAAGGACCTATGTTAAAGTTTTGCTTTTTTTAAGAGGGGTAAGGAAAGGAAAGGAAGGAAAAAAATATTTAATTTGTTCCCCTCCAAATTGAGGGGTAGAGGAGGGAAAGAGAAGCAACGCAAAATTTCATAATAAAAGAGACATATTGACCTTCTATCGTAATGAATCAATGGTTAAGATTCATTTACTTCTCATCCCTTCCCATAATCAGAATGTAGAACCCCGTATAATTAAATAAATGAGTTTTTAATGTAAAATATATGTTTATATCATAGAGGAGTATGATAACAAGTGTTTTGGGATCAAATAAGTATGATTATGTGAAAGAAATCAAGTGGAAAAGACCAGCACACGATAGGTTTATGCACAGCAGATTTATGTTGTGCGGTCGACCGCGCGTGGTGCGACGGTCGACCGCACAGCGGCCAGACTGTTTTCCCAGTCCGGATTATTTTGGGTTTTGGGTCGGGTTTGAGGGCTCATATATATATATATTAAATAATTCGGGACAGCCTCATCTTCATCACAGAAAACCCTAGCAGCCTCCCCCTACCCTATTGCAAGCCCTAGCTTGTTCTTTGGGCGATTCTTGGAGGATTTCGAGGAGTTCGAGCGAGATCCAACGGTGTTCAGCGAAGGAGAACCACCTCACGACCTTACCCACAGTTGTTCATCACCCCTTAGGGGAGTTTCATCTCACCCAACCCTGCACCCAGTTTTAAATGCTTTTAAATGATGTTTTTCATGGGTTTTTGTTGAGCCTAACATGCTAGTTTGAGTATAAAAGTTGATCTTTATATTGTATGTTGTAAAAGAACATGTTTTCAGATTAATAAAAATCACCCACGTTTTCCTAAGTGCAGATTTTGAACTGGTGTTTAGTATAACAAGAATTTTGAAAGAAAAATAATTGTTTTCGAAGGTTTCGTCATATATATGCATGTGTTAAATTGTTTCTTTTTGTCTATAGTGATTAGACTATTTATACCATGTTCCAGTTATGTTAAATCACATACATAGGGTTACTAGTACACATAAACATCACACGAAGATCGAGATCGATATCAGTTAGAACAAAACCTGAAATAGGATTTTTCGGCTTCGCGGTCGACCGCGGGTGGCGCGGCGATCGACCGCGTATCGTGCATAGATCGAATTTCAGCTTCTGTCTTGATCGCTGTCGACCGCGCTGAGCGCGGTGGTCGACCATCGATCGCGGTCGACTATGCATGGCGCGGCGGTCGACCGCTGGGGAGCACAGAAACACAGTGAGTTTCTGTTCTTGGTGCGGTCGACCGCCCTGGGCACGGCGATCGACCGCGAGTCAGTTTTCTGCCCTGTTTTGTTTTGTGCATACATCATGTGGCTGGCTAGATTTCTGGATTATTTGGGATTGTTAAGCGTAGAGAATTGTGTTCATGAGTTGACTACAGACATGAGGCTTTGTTTATTTCACCGAGACATGAGAGTGAATAGTATATAGATGTTTTTAATTTGAAATCTATTGTAGTCCATGTATTGGACGCCTATCTGTTACGGCCCATGTGTTGGACCTCGATCATATAGTCCATGTGTGGGACATTTTCTTATTTCAGTCCATGTGTTGGACATGTAGCTTTGCGGCCTATGTGTTGGACGTACGTTATTTATAGTCCATGTGTTGGACCTACCTCATGTGTAGTCCATGTGTTGGGCTTTATCATATTTCAGTCCATGTGTTGGACATTGGTTACATGCAGTCCATGTGTTGGACATTCAGTGAATTTTGTCTTATCTAACATATGGTAGAGGAAGTTCAAGACTTGAACAAGTATTCTGATATCTGATAGGATATTTTTGAGATAGTTCGAAATGGAGATTTTTCTCCAAGTTATAGTTGGATTTGATAGTTAACTATTTACAATATGAGCTTATGGGATGGTTGAGACTTCCACACACATGTTGTAAATTCCTAAATATCAAACTATCATTTTTATTTCAAATTTGATGTTCTGACTATCTATATGTATTATCAGTATTTTCTATCCAACTAGCCCTTCCCTTGGGGTTGGTTGAGATGTTACTCGCTATAGCGCTTTGACGTTCGTTGTTTCCCCACTTTCAGGTAACGATCCAGGTGCAAGGAGAGCCATAGCTTGATGGATTTGCTCTAGTTATTACTTATAGATATTTTATTAGCAGATTATGTTTAGGACTCCACGATGACTTGGTTTATGAACATTGAGATGTTATTTCTAGTTTTGTAAAAGCAATGTGCCTTATTGTCATGTCCTTTGTTCTATGTCGAGACGGTTGTACCCAGTTCAGATATTGTTCCTTTTTCTGAGATTCTTTTAATTTATATCAGTGGTGGTTATTTCTTTCAGAATATCTGTTGTTTAATATTTGTGTCATACATTTTCTTTTGCCTGTTTGTATCTACACCTGTAATTGATTCCACTAGATAGATACTTATTGTGATGGTGAAACATGTTTTTACATGGTGTAGTGCATAGTAGGTTTTACATTCTTGGTTTCATCTCGGACTGCGGCCTTGTTGAAACCAGGGGCGTTACACAGATCTCCCAAACGACATAATTTAAGTTCTCTTCCATTCCACTTGCAAAACTCTCAAATAAGATATTATATTTTTCCTTCTCTTTCTTACCTTTTCTTTACCTATCTTACTTTTTCTTTTCTTCCCTTATAGTAAACTCCCAAACATAATATTAAAACACTTACCCCACTTGAGACAATAGTATTCCATCTCTCTAGTCCCAACCTTACAATTTGCTCAAACTCTCACGTCGGGACATGTTGGAGGCGATAGGAAAATTTTGCAACATTCGTATATAAACTAACTAATATATGTTAATTATGTTACATATTCAATTAAATATGAAAAATTAAATTAATTACGTAGCATATGTAATACAATCAAAATAATTAAATAATTAATATAATATATTAGTTACCTCAAATAATATATTATATTAATTATAACATAGTATATTACATTAAATTATGTAGACTGCATTATATTATATTATATTTTTAAAAATATACTATAATATATTATAATACATTTTATTATTTATATTTTATTAAAAATTTACTTTATACTAAGTACATTGTTAATAGATTATATAAATTACAATATAATAAACTTAGTATATAATGCTATTTGTACTATATTATATATACTAAATTAATTTTTTAATATATTAATTTATTATAATATAATATATTGTACTATAAAATATTTTAACATAATATAATAAATTATCTATAAAATACTACTTAATTTATATATTATGATAATTAAAATGCAATATAATATAATAGTTATATTATTTTATTTTACTGTGGCATTTATAATATAATATACTATAATAACGATTTAATATATTAAATTAAATAATATTCTATTAAAACATGTAAAGTATTTTATTTATTAATATATTAATTATAATATAATATAATCTATTATTATGCTATAATATATTTGTTATATTAATTAATAATTTGAAACATACGTATAATAAATTATAGTAATTGTTATAGCCTAAAAATCACTGAGTACTAATCTCCCTAGAGAAGTCGACACATGTTCCACCCCTTGCTAGTAAACTTGCGTACCCGAGTCAAAAGATGGTACTTATCGGCCACCTCACCTGATTAACCTTACAAACAACCTACACTCAGCCTACTGTGTCAGCCGACAACTTGCAGTCAAAAGGTGGTACTTGTCGGCCACTTCACCCGATCGGCCCTACAAACAACTCGCACTTGGTCCTACTGTGTCAGCCGACAACTTGCGAGGCCGACTAAAAAGATGGTGTTTCTTGACCCTTGACCAAACAAATAGAGAGACATCAATTACCTTAAACCCCTCTCTAGCCAATTGTTCTCGTCTTAATTGCTCTGACAAAATCATCATTACTCTAGCCCCCATAGTCTTTATGACTCATCGGACCTAGTCAGCTCCAAGCACTTGTTATCATTCACTCATTAAATGACCAGATGATTCACCTTGTTCCATGGCCGACACCTGGAATGTATCTGCTGACTCAGTAGCCTGACTAGACTCGGCCGAAGTTACCTTCCTACCCCTCTGATCTACGATAAAAGGGAACTATGTTGCAAGGGTAACTTCTTCTATTTTTTGGCAACTTTGAATAACTACCTATACAATTGGTCTTTGATTTTCCCACTCAAGATCAAAATACTGACTTGATCATTGGAGGAACAACCGAAGAACCCAACTCCGCTCTCTTACTAGTTTTTTATGTGTAGGGAAACACAACGAGCCCTGAAACTAGTCGTTTGAAGGAGTTTGAGATCATAAACACTCTCATAACTCTAATATAAATCCCCTGTTTGATAACTAACATCAACAGTTTAGCGTCCACCGTGAGGCCTTCTTTCTTCTTTGAGCAAGATGCCTAGTCCTGAAGGCCTTGGTCAGTCTGTTCCCCCTATCCCTAAAGAACGACGCGCGGGCTACGTCACTCAAGCCCAGCTAGAGGAATCCGCTCAGTTGATCTCCCAGCCATTCTAGTAGCAATTCACGCCGTTCACTAATGAGCTCCTTAACTAGATTCCTCCATAACAACCTTCTTCGTCAGATACTCCTCTGCTTCCGGTAGGCCAATCCTTGGTTGCTTCTCGGCTACCAGCGAGTTAGCCAGTAGTTCCTCCTTTACCAACGCACACTGCATCGGCAGGACATCACAGAGAGAACATCGACTACATGTCTGCCCTGCCACACCAGCAAGCTCGCTTTGTGGATCCTCACCAACACTATCCACAATTTGTGGAAGTAACAGAAGAGCTGTAGTCCTGATCGTGATGGCCAAGAACACGCATCTGGAGGAACATCATGAGGCCTTCCGTATCATCAAGCCGCTCCAGGCCTATCAACCACCAATTTGGTGTTTGGTTATGATTGGTCTTTCTGGCTAATCGCCGAAGCCAACGGGGGAATACCTTCTTGTTGGCCTTCTTGTTTTGATGATGTTTAACAAACAATTTACGACTACTGTTGTTTGTCTAGTGTTTGTATTTATCTATTTATTATAGACAAACAACATGTTAGAGGTGTTGGCCCTTTAGTTTTGATGATGATTTGTCAAACAATTTATAGCTAATATGTTTTTTAGTCTTTATTGTTTTGGTTTTCTTCTTACAAGTAATTCAACACACGACAATCAAGAGTTAAAGATTCCAGTTCATGTGTGTGCATTCACCTAGGTATAAGAGTAGTTTGCTTATATATATTGTATGTTTATATTTAAGCTCAATATATGAACACTTAACACAGATTTGACGTTTTCTATCATATAAATGATTTTTCATCAAACTTTGTTACAATAGTTTTTATTTCATGTTTACAGCTCATTCACACTTTATTATATATATATATATATATA
>BQKN01065172.1:306304-337478 GCA_022839385.1 Asparagus kiusianus
GCAGTACGACGGGTATTATTTCACGAAGGAAATAATAGCCGGGGGGGGGGATTATTTCACCAAGGAAATAATCGCCCAAATCTCGGGATCAAAGACCAAGCTTTGTTCCGGAGTATGCCTGCGTAGTTCTGAGATCCGATTTGAGATCCGGTTCCTCTCGAAATCTTGCCTTATTTGGCGTTGACGATCGCCGAGCACCGGATCTGGATGAACAAGTCTTCAAAGTCCCAAAGCTTGAATCTTTTTTAGATCTGAGCTTCGAATCCTGCAGAGCTTCGCCTCCAAAAAATCCAACCTTTTAAAATGAACCAAGGAGGGCCTATTTATAGGCAACCCTCACTATGCCTTGGGCATAAGGTGGCCGGCCTCCTTGGTGTCTCGGCCACCGAGCCACCAACAGGTGGCTCGGCCGGCCACCTTGGTGTCTCGGCCACCGAGCCACCTATAGGTGGCTTGGCCACCGAGCCACCATGTGGTGGCTCGGTGGTGGCCGCCGAGCCACCACAAGGTGGCTCGGTGAGCCACCAAGGTGGCTCGGCCACCGAGCCACCTTGGTGGCTCGGTGAGCCGCCCTCCAGGTGTTTGTGGTTTTGCCTTTTTGTGTCCGTTTTCCGGTTCTGCGCTTCGTTGTTGATTTGGACTTTGATTTGGTAGTCTGGATCCTGATTTGGCAGTAAATCCGCCTTGGTGTTTGAGTTCGAGTCCGTTCTATGGTTGGATGATTCGTTGACTCCCCGAACCGTTGGCTTGATTCTGCACGCGAATGGATGCATTCCGTCGCTTGCGTGCGATTCGTTGACCTCGTCGCCTTGTTAATCTGCTTCGTTGCGTGTCACTTGGCTTCGGTGTTGTGGACTGACGCTCGTGTTTATATACGTCACCCGATGGTTCGTTCGACGTCGTCGAGCTGTGTTAAGGGACCTATAGGTAGTTTTATACGCCTACATATCCGGATTAAACTAATGAGTAGAGGCAACAAGCAGTGTGTCGACAGTAGTAGTGAAGGTCTCTTGGCTACCACCACTCGATGAGTAAGATGGGAATACACCCAGGGGAAAGTCAACTGAACTGAATAACGCGCAGTTAGAAAATTTTCTAAGGAGTGGAACTCATCTCATGGATCTGTGAGATAGAGTCACTACCTTATAAATTGGTGAGACGATTTTAACTATTTTACACGTGAGAGATAATGTACATTGTCACGCAAATAACGTGACAATATACCCCCCCTACGGAGTGCACTACAGCATGAAATCGCCCTATTTGCCTTAAGACATGCGTTGACCAAGCAAAGTCTTTCAAAGTGTTAATCCCCACGAAGGAGGACATCGGCTCTTCCTGAATGACTCATAAAGGAGACAAATGAGGGTGCAATACACATAATATCAAATTTAAAAAATCTATGAAAGCTCACCCCCGTATGAAGAAGCTGTTGGAGCCTCCCTCTCAACATGCTGAGATGTCGATCGATTCCTGTAAAAGCACGGTCGTCTTGGGGACATTGCTAATCTATAATGAAAATCGGTGAATCAGGTACAATCATAAATTTAAGAACCCGAAATTAAAAAGGGAAATCATGAATTTTAATCAAAACCCTACAAATAACACATGATTTTATGGTTAGAGTCTAATTAAACCTACGGGATCCATACATACACACGACGGGTTCGATTTACATCCAAAACCCCTCACAATATTTGTTTGGCCGAAATACCCAAAATACCATTCATGCTCAAATCTCAATGATACCCATGAGCTCATAAAAATTTTGGCCATGGTTGAAAAGGGGAAAACCATCACTCTCAATTTCATAAGTTTGGCCATTACACTCATCCTTCTCAAACTCAAAAAAATGAGTAAAATACATCATTATTCCTCATTCAAAATTTCGGCCATGGGCATGCAACCCAAGCCCCTAAAATTTTGGCTATCTGTCTTCACCCTCAACATCAAATTTTCGGCCATGGGCATGCAACCCAAACCCCTAAAATTTCGTCCATCCATCTTCACCCTCAACATCAAATTTTTGGCCATGGGCATACAATCCCTATCAAAAAAATTGGCCATACCCACATCAAAACTCTTTCGGCCATCATCACCATGTTCACTTCAAGCCCAAGCCCTCAAATTTTCAGCCATGGCTATAAACACACAAAGAAACTAAATCCCTCATACTCAATGTTGGGTCACATTCAATTTACAAGATTAAAACTTTAATCTTTGCATCAAAACCCATGAGTTCTTGAATCAAAATCAAGCATACAACATAAATGTGATGGAAAAGAAGCTTACCCAATAAGAAGAAGCTTGAACTAAATACAAAATGCCCAAGTCTTGAGCTCAAGAATCCAACAAACCCTAGCCCTTGAGAGGGGATAAATTTTGACCAAATAGAGGGGATGATTTTAGAAATTTTTGAGGAGTTTTAAAGTGTAAAAGTTTAAGGGAATTTAGAGTCCCTAAAGAGGAGAGTTATGTGTTATGAAGAGTTTGAGAAAGAAGGAGGAGTTTGGGAAGAAGAAGATGTGGGATCTGATCTAATACACACTAAAAACACTAGGGGGGTGAATAGTGTTCTTTTAATAATTATGCAAAGTAGATTATAAATTGTAAGAAAGATAGAAACAATAAAAAAATCACAATCATAAACATAAGTTTTTATGCTGATTCTACCTCCCTAGTGTACATTCAGTCTCTAAGCAAATCCTGCTTGAGAGTTCCACTATGATTTTGAAAACTATTACAAAATCAAAAAGCAAACCTGACCAATTTGCAAGATCATGCAAATTGTACACAATCTTTTCGCCAAGAGATCACACCTCTAACTTCCCAGAGAACACTTTCCTTAAAGGAAGAATACAATTCCTATAAGCCTTGAATGTGTAGTGATGTGTAGCAGTGGCTTTAGGAACTTTTTAATCTCTGAAAAATGCCTTAATACTTTGTATATAGGATGAAGATCAAAGGTTATTTCAGAATTCACTTTTCTCAACACTTAGGCAAAAATCTGAATTTTAGAACTCTTGAGAATGCACAAATGTTAAAGTTTATGGATAGGAATAATGGTTGGCAATTTCTGAACATAAAACCTATTTATAGCCATTGAAAAGACAAGTTTTTAACCCAATTAAACGAATAAAAAATGGCTATAAACAGTCATAAGTTCAAATATGAAATGTTAGAAAAACTGTCTCTGTAGTCGACTATAACTCTTAGTAGTCGACTACTCTGAGTTCAAATAGACTTTGTGAAGTCATGATTTTTCTTAGTAGTCGACTACTTTGGTTATTAGTTGACTATACTATAATGATAGAAAGTCTGGAATTCAGATTCAATGCTGAGTAGTCGACTATTAATCCTAGTAGTTGACTACTCTGTAATTTTATAGAAAGCTGGAAATCTGTCTAAGTCTTTAGTAGTTGACTACTATCACTATTAGTCGACTACACTGTAAAATAACAGAAACTTATATTCTTGACTAAGGCTTTAGTAGTCGACTACTAGTCTTATTAGTCGACTACTAAGGGGTGAAAATAATATGAATGAAATATTTTGAGACTCATTAATTAACTATAAACTGTAATAGTTAACATATGAGATTTCTATTGTTAACCACACACTAAGCATGGGTTAGTGTGTTCTAATCACTATGTGTGTGCATGTGTTGTGAGTGATCAAGGATTGTACAATAATTCTAAGTAAAGAAAATGTAAAATTTACATTGTATGTATTTAAGCACTTCTTCTTTACTTCTTGTTGCCTTGAGCTCATCTTGAACTTTTGTTCACATATCTTGAGCTTATTTGATGTTGATATCTGCATTGATATGTTAGTGCACAATAATATACATAGTGAATAAATTGTTATCATAAAAACTATATCTTGGGGACATGCTATCTAACATTCTCCCACTTTTTGATAATGACAAACAATTTATGCACATGTAAGTATATAACAAAAGAAATAAACATTTATAAGCATTATATACTTACTCCCCCTGCATAAAAGCATATTAGAGTCTACAATTCAAGTCTATATCATAGAATATCATAACATTCTAATACCATTAATCCCCTGCATAAAAGCTTATTAGAGTCCACAATTCAAGTTTATATCATAGAATAGCATAATATTCTAATACTATTCTCCCCCTTTGTCATTAACAAAAAGAAGTAAACATATATTTTAAACATTTAACTAGTTCTTCTTCATGATCTAATACTTCAAAAAGATCATCCAGATTGTGAACATAGTCCATTACTTCACCCATCCAAATGGGTAGGCAAAGACTTGTCATAAAGACCAAAAGTTTGATGACTTTTATCTTCACACTCTGTTTAGAATAGGTAGCTCATGAACACAATAAATAGGAAATTTTTCAAACACACTAATCATGATAATATTAAGCATGATAACATAACACACTAAGCAAACTTAGTAGCAACATAAATCATAGTAGCAACTTACAACACATTACATAAGCCTTAAACAAACCAACAACTAACACATAGTTTTTTTGACATAATTAAACAAACAAACAAGGACTTAATTGTTTTTGACACACAAACTAAAACTAGTCAAAGTTCTATATGATACATGCGTGATCTTCTAACTTGACGGGCCTGGAGGAGGTGGATGTCCTTGGAAATATGCACTGAGCTTCAGATCCAAGTTATCCAACTTCTCGTTTATCTCTTCTTGATTTCTCAAATTGCATGAGTTCTGAGTATATAGTGCTAGTTGTCTAGTCTCTAACTCAAATATACTAGCAGACAATGTGTTATACTGTATCTCAGAGAAGCAAGAAGGTTCAGTTTGCATAGGTGGTGGGATGTGGCTTGAAGAGGGTCCTACTTCATGAGAAGATAGTGGTATGTCTTGGAAAATTTGTTCTTGTGTAGGGTGAGGCTCATCTTGATGAAGTTCAAAGTTAGTTAATTTCATCCATGTTAAGGTAATGGAATCAAAGAACTCAATGGAGCGGATCATAGAATTTTTAGTTTCAAGATCTACATGAAATGCCTCAAAGATTTTTGATAGAAAGGCACCAAACGGAAGGAATCCCTTAGGTAGAACTAAAATATTTTCATAATAAACCTCAGCCCAATTTACTTGTATATTAGCCTTAATAGCATATAGGGCCTTGGTTAAGTCAAGTGAGATAAAATTAAAACTCATCGTTTTTGCAAACAAATTATAAGCAAGAATTCGAACAATAAACCTAGGGATAGGCCTAGTTTTATTAGGAGTTAGATTAATTTTTTTCCATGTTCGGGAAAGGAAGATATGATTTGAAAGTAAATTTTTATCCGTCATTTTGATACTACCAAGACTAACACCTTGATAGGAAATATTGAAAAATTTTCCAAGTTTTTTAGGAGTTAGATTAATTTCAATACCCTTAACGAGAGTGTTAAGAATGTCAGCTTGTCTATTAGTTTCAAGTCTAGTGATATTTATGTAAAATAATTGGACCAAAAGAGGATAATGGGTTTTTTATTTTCAGAAGAAAATAAATTTAATAGTCCAAAATTTTTAAAATAATCACTGAAATTGTGAGTGATAAAGTCATCAAATTTAACAAATCGACCGGGTAGTATCTTGAAAGTTTGAAATTCTTAGAAATTAGCTAGCAAACTAGGATCTTTTAGATAAACGGAGTAATCTTCAACAGCATTAGATGGACCAGACCTTGATCTTTTAGATCTAGACATGATTCAAATACGAAATTTAAAAAGATCAAGTGGAGAAAACTTACCAAACTGTAGACTACCTAGGAGAAGAACTAGTCGACCAATACTGGTTGTAGTCGACTACTAGTACTGACAGACTCAAAAAAACAAGATTTTTGGGAGAAAATTTGAAGAAAAATGAGAGATTGAAGATGCCCTAACTTGGATTCGGTCCTGAAGAGGGGAGAAAGGGTAAAAGGGGCTGTCGGTTTTTGGGAGTGAATGGGAGTGGGTAGTTATTGGTTTAGGATAGTTTTCTTATGTAAAAAATCAATGGCCAAGATTAAAACATGAATTCAAATGAATGGATATGATTTAATCTAAATAGAAGTTGATTTAGGGCTTGGATTGATCTGGTAAAAATTGATTGGTTGAGATCAATTTAACTTAAGTTTAATGGGTATTGGGTTTGGTGGGTAAAGGATCCAATAAGTTAAAACTGTGTATATGTAAACTACCAGTGTAAGTCGTCGACTATACAGTCATGTAGTCGACTATTCTGCAGTTGACAGAATTCTGTAAATTTATGTAGAACTTAGATTAGTCGAATACTCCTCCTATTAGTCGACTACTAAGAAAACAACAGAATGTGATATATGCAATGCTTGTGCATGTAGTCGACTATTAACCTAATTAGTCGACTATTAAGGATGTGTATGCATATGTATTGATTTTAAAAATTAATTTAAATCTTCAATTGAACATATACCTAATTCTCTTCTTAATTTAACATAAATTTTTTCTTTTAATGGTTTTGTTAGTATATCTGTAAATTGTTTATCAGTAGATATAAATTCTTATGAAATATCATCTTTAAGCACATGATCACGTAAGAAATGATGTCTAATGTCAATATGTTTTGTACGTGAATATTGAATAAGATTTTTAGATAAATTAATGGCACTAGAATTGTCACACATTATAGAGGATGTGGGACTAACTATGCCATAATTAGATAATGTTTGTTTCGTCCATAGAACTTGAGCACATGTGAAACTTGCAGTCATATATTCTGCTTTAGTTGTTGATAATAATACTAAATTTTGCTTTTTCCTAAAGCAAGATACAAGTGAATGTCCTAAGAAATGGCATGTACTACTTGTACTTTTTCTATTAGATTTGCATCCGACAAAATTAGCATTACTATATGATATTAAATCAAATGTGCTATTTTTTTGGATAAAATAAACCAAAATTTATAGTATCTTTAAGATATCTAAATTTTTTTACTGCTTTAAGGTGTGACTCTTGAGGATTAGATTAAAATCTTGCACATAAAAAAAATACTAAACATAATATCGGGTCTACTAGCTGTAATATAAAGAAGTGATCCAATCATACATCGATAAATCTTTTGATCAATATTCTTATCATTTTTATCTATGTCAAGTGATATAGTTGTACTCATTAGTGTTAGTTTGCTAGTAGTGTTGTCCAATCTAAAGCGTTCGAGTAATTCTTTAGCATATTTGCTTCGGTTGATGAAAATTCCTTCCTTCAATTGTTTGATTTGAAGTCCAAGGAAGAAGTTTAGTTCACTCATGTGACTCATTTCAAATTCATCCTACATGGTCTTAGCAAATTCTTGACAAAGATCATTGTTAATAGATCTAAATATAATATCATCTACATATATTTTAATTAATAATATATTTTTATTTATTTTCTTAATAAATAGTGTAGAGTCAACCTTCCTAATTTTAAATCCAAAAGTCAAAAGAAAATTCTTTAGTCTATCATACCAAGCACGGGGTGCTTGTTTAAGACCATATAAAGCTTTCTTAAGTTTGAAAACATGGTTTGAAAAACTTTCATGTTCAAATCCGGGAGGTTGTTCTACAAAAAAATCTTCTTTAATAAAACCATTTAAAAATGCGGTTTTAGCATCCATTTGATATAGTTTAAAATCGATAAAACATGCAAATACAAGTAAAATTCTTATAGATTCTAACCGAGAAACCGGTACATAGGTTTCATCATAATCAATACCTTCTTCTTGATTAGAACCTTATGTAACCAATCTGGCTTTGTTTCTAATAACTTATCCAGATTCATCCAATTTATTTTGAAATATACATTTGGTTCCTATAATGGATTTATCTTGAGGTCTAGGTACAAGATCCCAAACGTTATTTCTTATAAATTAGTTGAGTTCCTTTTGCATAGAAATTATCCAAAAGTCATTTTTAAATGCTTTTTTATATTTTTAGGTTCTATTGTTGAAACAAAAGCAGCATGTGTAAATAAGTTTAATTGTGATCTAGGTTGTACACCACGAGAAATATCACCTATGATCAAATCACGTAGATGATTTCTAACATCTACATATGCTTTAGGTGAAATATTAGTATCATTAGTATTTTCAACAACAATAGGGGGTAGTTGATTAACAAAATCATCATCATCATGATTATTATCATTATTATTAGAATTTGAATTAGATTTATCAAAAGAAATATGCAAGGATTCTTCTATTGAAGAAGTCTTTTTATTAAAAATTCTATAAGCTTTACTATGCATAGAATAACCTACAAAAATACCTTCATCTGATTTAGAATCAAACTTGTCTAAGTTTTCTTTTGTATTTAATATATAGAATTTACATTCAAATACTTTAAAATAAGAAACTTTAGGAATGCGATTGTAAAATAATTCAAAACTTGTTTTATTTAAAATATGTCTTAATAAAATTCTATTTTGAACATAACATGCAGTATTAATTGCTTCTGCCCAAAAATATTTTGGTAGATTAGACTCAATTAACATTGTTCTAGCATATTCTTGTAAAGTTTTAGTTTTCCTTTCAACAACTCCATTTTATTGTGGAGTGTAAGGAAATGTAAATTCATGTGAAATACCATTTTTATTACAAAAATAAGAAAATAGTTTATTTTCAAATTCACCACCATGATCACTTCTAATAGTGATAATAGTAGTGGATTTTTGATTTTGTATCTTTTTACAAAAAAAATGGAAAACTCATTAAAAGCATCTTTTTTATGTTTTAAAAACATAACCTATGTAAATCTTGAATAATCATCGACAATGACAAATGCATATCTACTTCCATTTAAAAATACAATTCTAGAAGGACCAAATAGATCCATATGTAATAATTCTAATGGTCTACTTGTAGAAACAACATCTTTAGATTTAAAAGACGATTTATGCATTTTTTCTTGTTTACATGCATCAAAGAAATGATTTTTCTTTTTTATAATTTTAGGTAAACCATTTACTAAATTATTTTTAGAAATACATGAAATATTTTTCAAATTAATATGTCTACATCTTCTATGCCATAATAATGAATCATCTAAAGATGCAACTAAGAAATGATCATTTGAATAAAAATTTATGGATAAAACATATATATCTTTCTTTCTAAAACCTTTAAACAAGATATTTGTTAAATCATGATCATATATGAGACATGAATCTTTTTCAATTATGATTTTAAAATTCTTATCACATAGTTAACTTATACTTAGAAGATTATATTTTAAACCATCTAGTGATAAAACATTATCTATTAGAGGTTTGTCAATGTTACCTACTATTCCAATACCTATTACTTGACCTTTATTTTTGTCTCCAAATGTAACTATGCCTCCCTTTTTGTATTGAATTGAAGACAACATTTGAGAGTTTCCGGTCATGTGTTTGGAACATCCACTATCTAGTATCCACTTTTCTTTTTGAGATACCTAAGAAATAAACATTTAAGCATTGGTACCCTTTTATGTTGGGTCCATTGGATTAGCTCTTAGGATACCAACTCCACTTGGAATTTGGTTTCCCTTTGTTAACATAAATATAATTATTTGAATTGCATATGTTTTTCTTAAAATTTGAAATATAAGTATTTCTTTTATGCATACTAACATTTTTAGGCACCCAAATGAATATAGATAAAACATGCTTATTTTTAGCATGAATATTCGTTGTTAATGGTGCATGGAATTTTCTAGCATTGTTATTCATAGAAGATGATGCATGATTTGTACTAGAAACATTTTCATACTTCTTATGAACATATCCTAAACCAAATTTTTGACTAGAAGACTTTTGAAAAGATAACAAATCATTCAAGTCTTCTTTTCCTTTATTAAACTTGTTTACATTTAAGAATAACTCTTCATATTTAAGTTTAAGTGAAGCCATACTCTTATCTAAATCTAAAATTTTTGTTTCATAATGTTACTTTCAGATTTAAGATAGACATTATTTTTAGTTAATAACCTATTTTCAGAAAAATTTTGTCATTTAATTCCTTTAATTCTTCAATTTGTGAAGAATTTGAGGAAACTAATTCTAAGTTCAATCTACCATTTTTATTTTTCAATATCTTATAATTAGCATTTAAATCCTTAAACTCAATATAAAGTTTATTAAAAGCATCTAAAAGTTCTTCATTGTCTAAAGAATTATTTACTTCATCTTGTGCCATGAAGCACATGTGAGCAGATTCTTCTCTTTCTTCTTCTTCGTCGGAAGAGGATGAATCGTCGCTATCATCTGAAGTCACAGCCATAGCCTTCTTCTTCTTCTTCTTCTTGAAGTTGTTGGAATTGTTGGAATTTGTGGACTTTAATTTGGACTTGATAAGTGGACAATCCTTCTTTATATGACCTGGCTTATTACAACTGAAACACAAAGACGAGTCATTAGTATTCTTAAATTTATTAGATTTTAACTTACCTTTCTTTAGGAATTGTTTGAATTTCTTTGTGATCAATACAATATCCTCATCATCTTCATCGGATTCATCAGTGTCGGAGGATGCATTGAAGGAAAGTATCTTCTTCTTCGTTGGTTCATCATCCTTCTTTCTATCTTCAAGTTGAACTTTATATGCCATCAAATTTCCAATAAGATCCTCTACGGTGAGAGTTGATAACTCATTGGCTTTTTCAATCGCCGTAGTCTTCTTCTCCCATTCTGGAGTTAGTGTTCTTAGTAGCTTTCTTACCATCTCAACTTGAGTATATTCTTTGTCAAGTCCAATCAAGGAGTTAGTAATATTTGTAAACCTTGTGAACATCTCTATGATGGTTTTATTCTCTTTCATCTTAAATAGTTCAAACCTGTGAACAAGAATAGAAATTTTTGTTTCTTTAACTTTGTTAGTTCCTTCATGTGTTACCTCAAGAGTGTGCTAAATTTGATGTGCTAATGTAGAGGTAGACACTCGATTGAATTCGTTTTTTTCCAAAGTACAAAATAGTGCATTCATCGCCTTAGAGTTCAGATTTATATTTGTCCTTTGAACAACCGTTAGTTCGGTGTAAGGAATAGTAGGCTTTGTAAATTCCGTATCTACAATGTTCCATAGTTCGTAGCCAAGAGATTGGAGGTAGATCTTCATTCGACACTTCCAATAGTTATAGTTTGTACCATCAAAGAGAGGTGGTCGCTGTGTGGAATACCCCTCTTTGAATTATGATGTATTTGTTATACTTGATGATGCCATCCTTCACCTTGCTCTGATACCAAGTATAGGATCTGATCTAATACACACTAAAAACACTAGGGGGGTGAATAGTGTTCTAGTAATGATTATACAAAGTAGATTATAAATTGCAAGAAAGATAGTAACAATCACATAAAATCACAATCACAAATATAAGTTTTTATACTGGTTCCACCTCCTCGGAGAACATCCAGTCCCCAAGCGAATCCAGCTTGAGAGTTCCACTATGATTTTGAAAAACTACAAAATCAAAAAATAAACCTGACCAATTTGCAAGACCATGCAAATTGTACACAATCTCTTCACCAAGAGATCACACCTCTCACTTCCGAGAGAACAGTTTCCTTGAAGGAAGAACACAATTCATATAAGCCTTGAATGTGTAGTGATGTGTAGCAGTGGCTTAAGGAAATTCTTAATCTCTGAAAAATGCCTTAATACTTTGTATGGGATGAAGATCAAAGGCTATTTTAGAATTCACTTTTCTTAATACTTAGGCAAAAATCTAAATTTTAAAACTCTTGAGAATGCACAAATGTTAAAGTTTATGGATAGGAATAATGGTTGGCAATTTCTAAACATAGAACCTATTTATAGCCCTTGAAAAGACAAGTTTTTAACCCAATTAAACGGATAAAAATGGCTATAAACAGTCACAAATTCAAACTTGAAATGTCAGAAAAACTGTCTCTGTAGTTGACTATAACTCTTAGTAGTCGACTACTCTTAGTTCAAATAGACTCTATGAAGTCAGGATTTTTCTTAGTAGTCGACTACTTTGGTTATTAGTCGACTACACTGTAATGACAGAAAGTCTGGAATTCAGATTCAATGCTGAGTAGTCGATTATTAATCCTAGTAGTCGACTACTAGTCTTATTAGTCGACTACTAAGGGGTGAAAATAATATGAATGAAATATTTTGAGACTCATTAATTAACTATAAACTCTAATGGTTAACATAGAAGATTTCTATTGTTAACCATACACTAAGCATGTGTAGTGTGTTCTAATCACTATGTGTGTGCATGTTGTGAGTGATCAAGGCTTGTACAATAATTCTAAGTAAAGAAAATGCAAAATTTACATTGTATGTATTTAAGCACTTCTTCTTTACTTCTTATTGCCTTGAGCTCATCTTGCACTTTTGTTCACATACCTTGACCTTATTTGATGTTGATATCTGCATGTAAAACCCCATGAATTTGAAAATATGTTGATAAATAATAATAAATTTATTATATAGTGATAAATAACATTTATTAATGTTTTAGTATGCTAGAAATTAATTTGAGATCAATTCAATGTATATATATGAATATATGAGTGAAATCACGCACTATATACACGAGCCTAAAATCTGAAAAAACGACCAGTTAAGAATATAAGTATTTTACACAATGATTCAGTTAGAATCTAAAAAACTCAAAAGATTAAAGTTGTAGGTCTCTTCAACAGATTTCTAATAAATCTTAAATCACCTCATTCTGAGGTCGGATGAGAAAGTTACAGTCAAAATACCAAAAGTAGTTTTCTCAGTCAGACTAGGTTTCCTGATTCGGGTCAAACGGGTTTTGTTTCGGTTTTGTCTCTATAAATACCTATATTTTTCATAAAAATTCTTCTTTTTGATGATATCTCTGAACCCTAGCAGCCACCCTATCCCCTTAAAAACCCTAGATCAATTTCTTGTGAGTTTTGTGAAGCAAAAATACTGACACGAGGTTGAGATCATCAACGTGTGGCAAGGGAGTACAGTTTGTTTACACCTTTGGATCGCTTACTGTTCATTTCAGAGGCTTATATACGAGATTATGGCAAGATAACATTTGTCCAAACCTATTCCTAAAAATCATGTTTTTATGTAATATATGTGTCTAATTTCTTGTTTAGGGTAAGATCTAACGTGTTAGAACTTAATTTATGATGTTCATACTCTAAACTCGTGTCAATAATAGTAGAACAAACCTAAAACTAGTATATTAACATGATCATGATCATTAGGATTTATTTTAATGAGTTAATACAGTTTAATATGATTTATATGCTTTAGATTGTCGAATTAAACAAGAATTAGGTTGATTTACATGTTAAACCCTAGATCTATGTGTTCATATGATTCATCTTGTTTAAACAAACTCCTAGTTAAGTAAACATGAAAATGGAATAAAGTTTTATTCAAATAATCTGCAAAAAAAATCTAAGTTTTCAAAGAAAACACGAGAGAAGAACAAACTATGCATTTTCGTCCTGTTCAGTCGACTGAAGTTGCCATCAGTCGACTGACGGGAGGTCATCAGTTGACTAATGGCAAGCATCAGTCGACTGACGGGCTCGTATTTGCCCTGTTGTTTGGTGAACAACCCTATCAGTTGACCAATGAGGTTGTCGGTCGACTGATCAGGTCGGTTTTTGTGAGATTGAACCTTTTGCTTGTGTGTTCATTAGGTGAGCATTTTTTTGCAAGACATGATATTCATGCATAGTTCGAGGAGTACACGTATGGGGATTGAGTATGCAATATTACATTGTTTGGGGTATCCAAATAGGTTACAATCATTAAGAGTAACGTCTATTATTATATATATTATAAATATGATCGGTTGGGTGAGGTTAGTCGCGTCACACAATGAGACCACAGATGGACTATACTCCGAGTGCTTTAGTTGGGTTCTGCAATGAGACCACAGATAGAGTATACTTCTTTATCGGTCCGCATGGAGATGCGCAGAGATTGATATACCTATCTATCGGTCTGCACGAAGATGCGTAGAGGTTGATATACCTGACTATCGGTCCATATGGTTATGCGATGAGTTATTATACTTAGTTAATGGGACGACAAAATAGTGAACAAATGATTCGATCAGGAGTTATGTTTCACCCACGAACGACGAAGTGCCACTCTTGTCTTGCTCACTCTATGTGTGTTTTGCCTATGAAAGATTATAGATCTCTTCTCCGGCTTTCCAATGCACCTTAAATCACTTCATTCTGAGATCAGATGAAACAATTAGAGGAAAAACAACAGAGAAATGACAAGGGTGTCTCGGCCAAGAGCCAAGATACCAATGGTGTCTCACGCCCAGAAATGCTATTTTTCACCCGTATAACCTCCCAAAAACTTGTTTTTAAATAAGATTTCAAGATTCCTTCATTCCACTTCCTCTCTAACTGATTTGAGGCTATCTTTGAATATGGTTAAGTAGTTACAACTAAGGATAAGATCAAATCGTTCGTTCTTATCCGAAAACAAAGCTTCTGAAGCCTATAAATACAGCCTTAGGGCCTTCATTTAGGGGGGTGGGGAATTTCAGAGAAACGGCGAAGCTCTGTCGAATTGGAGAGTGAGGAGCACGAATTTCAGCAAGGAGGAAGCAAGTTCTTAGCGAGTTCTTTGACAAAAAGGAGGAGAGTTCGACAGATCTGCAGTAGCTTCAGCCTCATTCATCCGCTTCCCTTGAGATCGCACCATTGCTGTGATCTCAAGAAGAGTGTTTATTTTACCATTACTGAGATATTCACTTTAATTTCTTATCTCCTTCATGAGGTAATGAAATCAATTAGATCTGATCATTTGGTTGTCCACGGATAAACCCTGATACCAGCAAAGATCCCACGCAAGCAAAAAACCGATAAACGATCTCTCTACATGTGTTTACTAGAAAGTTGTAATTTTTTAATTTCCTTTATGTAGAGAGATCTTATAAAAAGACTCCTCTTTTGAATTTGTTGTAAACACCTAAAGTTGTTATGAATTCCTCAAAGAAATCAACTTTCGACGCGAACATCTGCAGACTGAGACGTCTATGGAACCCTGTTAGATGGATCCAATCCTCTAGTATCTGACAGGGGGCCTCATGAGAGAATGCTATTGAAGCCAAGAGATTATGAAGGAATACTAGATGATATTTTATGCTCGATAATATACTTTATCGAATGTTATACTCTAGCAGTGGTGGGGGCCTTATCTGTGGTGTCTTTGGCTGGAAGAGGCCAACTATGCTCTCAAAGAGATCCATGAAGGGACTTGTGGGAATCATCTTAGGGCTAGAACTCTCACACAAAAGTTATTTGCCAAGGGTATTATTGGCCAACTATCTCGACCGAGTCCAGGAGACTCGTCTCTTTGTGCAAGAGGTGCCAATTCTTTTCAAGCATCCCACAAGCTGCAGGCACTGAGCTCACCTCCATTTTGAGTCTAATTCCCTTCGTTCAGTGGGGATTAGATTTGTTGGGGCCTCTCCTAATAACCTCTGGGTAGCATAAAATTTTTATTATGGCCATCGACTACTTCACTAAATGAATCGAGGTAGAGCCCTTCGCTAAAATTAGTGAAAGCAATACCACTAATTTCATGTGGAGATCCATTGTTTGTAGGTTTGGTGTTCCCCTCTCATTCATTGCTGACAACGCTACTCAGTTTGATAGTGGAGGCTTTCGGAGCTTTTGTGAGGACTGGAATATCCGGCTCCAATTCACCTCAGTTACACATCCAAAATGCAATGGACTAGTAGAGGCCACCAACAAGCGCATCCTTCTAGCTTTGAAAAAGAAGGTAGACAATGCAGTCAGAAATTGGGTGGAAGAACTGACTGGAATCCTTTGGTCATACCACACGACTCACAACAGCTCTATGAGTGAAACCACGTTCAAGCTTGCTTATGGAGCCGAGGCGGTCAACCAGTTGAACTCAGCACGTCGACAATCTGAGTACAACATTTCAATAAAGACTTGAATTTAGAAGGGCTTCGAATAGGGCTCAACCTTATTGATATAGTCTGGGAGGAAGCTCTCTGATCCTAAAGTCATCAATCAACAATGTATCGCAAGACACTACAACAGCAAGGTCCAGTCCTGAAGATTCAACATCGGAGATCTAGTTCTTCAAGAAGCCATTTTCAACAAAGATACCAGGCACGAAAAATTCATAGCCAATTAGGAATGACCTTATATAGTCCTTGAAGAAGTGTGCCAGGTACTTATCAACTGCACAACCCTTACAGAAGGATCTTATAACATCCCTGGAATATCAAGCATCTCCAAAAATATTTTTAGTGATCTTGATTGTAAGACTCACTTGTAATATAAAATCTTATGAGTTTTAACAATTTTATTATATTGTACTCTTGTGGCGCTATAATTATTCATAGGAATACGAGGCCGAGTCATCACTTGAGTAGTCAACTCATACTAAGACCTTGACATCATTTTCATAACTCTAAGGCACGTACCCTAAGACCTTGGTGTCATTCACATGAGTAAAACCAAGGCACTCCATTAGCAAAGACCTTGGTACCCTCTCGGGATAAAACCAAAGTGCACCAACCACTCGGTCGACTCTGACTCAAAAGAAGTTGGTGTCATTCACATGAGTAAAACTTCTCAGAATAAAACCAACACACACAACAAGTCGACTGAATTAAAATCCCTTAGTGTCATTCACATGAGTAAAACTAAGACACTCCATTGGTAAGAGACCTTAGTACCCTCTTAGGATAAAACCAAGGGACGCAACAAATCGATCGAATCAAAATACCTTGGTACCTATCTAAGGTAAAACCATGACACTCCAACCATTCAGCCAACTTCAATGACCTTGGCCTCATCAATGAGTAAAAGCAAGGCATACAACAAGATCTAGAAGTGACACTCACTACACATGTAGCTAAGTCGCCTCGGTCTTAAGAATCAAAACACTAGTTGTGAATCTCACAATAAGGTAAAATTGTAGACAAACAAATAGTGGTATACCAATCAAGAAGACAAAAGCCTAATTTTCATTTATATATCGATGCATTTACATTGATATCCACATTGGTATTTACAATAACAATGATACAAAGAGAAGAAAAGATACATTAGGATCTCATGGATCATGGCTTGGATCTAGAGTGTGACTTGGAAGAGATGAACTCAAATCAGGAGCAGGGGCTAGCTGTGCAACAATAGGGGCGACTTCATCCCGATTGTCCCTTTCGAGATCTTCCCTCGATTCCTTATCTCCCTCATCCCTATCATCCACATCTAGCACTATTCCCCCTCCCTTCACCTCTATCTCCTTTAAAACATCAAGGTAGTTGACAACACGAGAGGGATAGTAAAATGATCTGGGGTGGGTCTGGATTCGGGAGGAAGCTATTCCAAAAGATAGCCAAAGCCAGCCTTATAGGCTAGTGACACTTCTACCTTACCTATATGGCTATCATGGTATTTTTTCATGATTTCCCCCTATAGGCCTCTGACTCCAAGAAAGCAATGCGATCTTGGAGAGACCGAATGTTAGCCAGGGATGTCTTATGAGCCGACTTCTCCTCCTCTAGCTCGACCTTCAAGGACTAGACAGCAAAGCGATCCGACTAGGCACTTTCCTGAGCATTGAGCCTCTCACACCTCTCAACCTCGACCTCTTCGATCAGATACCTATTTCGGTCTTCCTGGTCGAGTATCTCATGCTGGAAATGGCCGATCTCTTCCTTAAGCTTGGCAATCATGGCTGATGGCTTGCTGTGATGCCCCTAGAGCTCTTCAATTATTTCCTATCAAGTCTCTAGCTCTCTACGCCACTTGCCCTTGCTCCTATTCTAAGCCACCCACTCAGCCTCCAAGGTTACAACTTTTTGCTTGGCTACCTCCAGAGCAATCCTGCACCTTATTAAAATTGTCAGAGAAGCTTTATGCAAACTTGAGCTGAGAAAATAACTCCTGCTTGATCAAAGCCCCCCATATCAGATAACCTTTGAGGTCTTGGTGGAGGCTGATGCCGGGCATCTCCGAGAACATGTCATCATCCCTAGTGAGGGAGAACTACCACAACACCAAGACTGGGGCTGCCTGGGACTCCAGAATTAAGCTTCTCTTGTCGAGATGCTTCTTGGGGATGAACCGGTATTCTGTCGATAGCTCTCTGTCATTCCAAGGGCCTTCCCTAGATGTGCACATCAGCATGGCCTTTAACCTCCACCACATCGTGGGGTCAAGTTCATCAACACTATGGTGGAAGACCACACCCAGCCGCCTCTAGGGACCGGAGCCGTGTTGATCTGCATCGACTCCTCCACAACCGGAGGCTAGTCCATCTCCCTATGGCCGAAACCAAAGCATCAACATGCTCCTTACTAGGCCTATGGGATGATTTGGATGGAGGGGACTGAGCAGTAGACTCCCCATCCTAAACTTCACCCTCAATGGTCTCTGTCACCTCTTCTCCCCTGTTGACTGAGTGGGAGAAGCCTCATCAAGGATGACAACCTTGATCGGCTCGGAGGGAGGGACGCCTAGATGGGAACCAGCCTTTGGACTTAGGGTGACAACACCTACCTCTATTGCTCCCCCCAAATCAGCATGAGCCAGTTCGACACTCCCGTGAGTCCTTTAGCTATACTCAATATCCTCCTCCTCTTCTCTGATTTCTCAGCTTGAGTGGTGGCACTCGGCCTCCTAACCTAGTTACAATTTTAGTAGCATTTGCTGCCACAATTTTGATCTCTTTAGGAGCTAATTCACTCCTCAGCCGTTTTTGCGGCCTTATAGTTGAGCTAGCTTCATTGAAGCTAGATCCACCCCCTCTTGCTCATTTAATAGAAGAGCTAAGACTGTTGCTCAAATGGTATCTGCTTTAGTTAGCGAAACACTTGATATGCTAACCACCCAAAGAATAGCTAGGTCAAAGAGGTTGCTAATGTCTCGGGACCCAGCATAAGCTTGAATTTTGACGATCGCCTGCATCTACGTGGTCGAAGAAAGAATAGGCTTCAGCATATCCTTCTTAATCTCGAGCCAAGTCATACATAAAAGGATGGGGTCTGTCTTGAAGACCCACATAAACTTTTTCTTCTAATCCTTGTTTGAATCAGGGGCATTCAAAACAAGCTTGAAACCGCCCAAATTTTAGAGGAGGTAGTGCCCCTCCTTCTTCACCATCTTGATGTTGACAAAGTGACCAAGCAGGAGCAAACTAGGGTAGACTCCTACGCGATAACAAATTACAAAGAACGCCACCAAGGTAGCGATAGAGTTTGGTTTAATCTGAGAAGGGGACACCTCCAGAGCCTCACAAATGCGGTGGATGAAAGGGTGGATTGGTAGCCGGAGCCCGTACTCCAAATACTTAAGATAGATCGGATACCTATCGCCACCATGGTGATACACCGCTTTAGATCTATCCGGTGTCGATAAGATGAAGGGTTTGGGAAGATCAAAATGCTTATAATAGTGCTCAAGCTCTATTTCATAGATCTTCGAATGAAAGGATCAGAAAAGATCGATCCTCATCTCATCACGACCGGTGGTGGAAGCGTCAGAAGCCATCAAACACCGTTGAAAGTTAGAATGGAAAGTCAATTGAAGCAAGCAGCTCGAATCTGTGGAGCTAGGGTAAGAAGTGTGTAAAAAAATCTCTCCGCAAAGAGGGATTACATATAGGCTCTAATGATAACACATGTCGAGATCAGAACGGTCGACCCAATTTAAGTGAAGGGCTGAGGTTGACCTCGAAATCTGAACGGGCCTTACAAGAAACAAAGCACCACCCTTCATTCAATGAATCATTCTACTCAGAAATTGAAGTGACAATAACACATGATATTTGAAGACATCAAAAGGTCACTTCAGTTACGACCTATCGCCTTCTCCATTAATGCTTCTTTAAACTTGCTATCCAACAACTATTTGAATTCCCACTTCGACTCGACCAGTCGAATTTAAGTGGAAAGATCCAGCGCATTGAAGTGTTAATCCACCTATTGAAGCCGCACATGTTTAACATTTCAGATGAGAGACTCCAGCCATTGCTCCCGTGATCGACCTCGTGGACTGACAACTCGCATGGCCAACTAGGAACGTGATGTTAGTCAGTCCTCATTAAGATCGACATGGATAATAAAGATGCTTACCCCTCATTATAGCAGGATAAGTTGAATTGATCTATTCTATCCAATCCAAAGCTTTGGCATCATTTATTAGCTTAGGAGGAAGCCTATTGCTCCCCTAATGGTGTTCAAACTAAACATACTCATAGAAGATATTTTTTCACAAGCCCATAGGCATCCGATCTTTTGGTCGGTCAATGCAAAACAGCGATGTCATGTTCATAAGAAACTCAAGTGTAACTACAAGTCCTTGGCATTTTCTCAAAACACAAGGCCTATGTCACTAGTCCAGAGAATCATTGTTTACGACCTCGTCATGAAGGGAGTCAACTAACAATCTAAGACTCAAAATCAAGTTGTCTCCATTTCAAAAGCTCAAAGTATAATTCAACATAAAGAACGCAAAATACATAGCTCAGATTGGTAAAATTTTGATTCTTATTCATGTTCTCCAAGTGATTACAATACACAAAAAAGAAGAAAAGAAATAACAAATGACAACATAAAGGTACAAGAACTAAGAGTAAGATTTCGGTTGACACTGTAGGCATCAAAAATTGCCTATAGGTTCCCGCATGCAACTCGAGATGAAGAGAAGGTGATGAACATTGTTATCAGAGTCAAAGAGGATCATCAGATGCTATAAAGAAGCCAGCAAGCACACGAAACAAGTCGGCGAAGCGTACGAGTTAACGAAACACGCGAAACAGCAAAACAACAAAGAAACAACTCAGCCAGGAGTTGTGTTTCACCCACAGGAGGTGAAACACCATGTGTACTTTGCCTACATGGGTGAAACACAATTAGTGTTTTGGCCCCATGTGGGTGAAACATGCCCCATTGGTGTTTCGCACCTGGTCAGCCTGTTTCGCCCGTTCAGCCTCCCGACGATGCACATTTTAATAGAATTCTAGGATTCATTCATTCTAGAGCCTCTCCAATTAACTTGAAGCTATTCTTGAATATGGGAAAATGGTTACTAACTTAGGATAAGATCAAATCGTAAATTCTTATCCGAAAACGGGGCACCCGAAGCCTATAAATACACCCCTAGGGTCCTTATGCACAAGGAGGGAATTTTGGACTTGGAGGCAAAGCCTTGATGTTTTGGAGAGCAAGGAGAACAAATTTTAGATCTAAAGGTAAGTCTTGGCAAGTTCTTAAGCAGAAATAGGAAGAGATCGAGAGATTTTTAGCCCCCTTCAGCATCCTTCACATGTTTCCTTAAGATCAGACTTCATTTTGATCTTGAGAAGAGTACTTATCTCACCTTGTTGAGATATTTACTTTAGTTCTTATTTCCTTTATAAAAGAAGATCTACTGGATCTGATACTCGGTAATCCATGGATCAAAGAGTCCCTAGCACAGGCAAAGATCACATGCAATCAGCGATCGATAAACGATCCTGCGTGCGTTTCTAGGAGATCCCTCTGTATGTTTTCATTGTGTAAGAAAGTATTATAAAAGACCAACTTTCTTTTTGAATCTGTAAGATGATAAATATATAACGGATTTAGTAATTAAAAAGATTTCTGACATAAACATGCTGGCAACCATAATAGGAGCCAATAGTCTCGCTGCTGAGACTGTCATGTCGCAACTAAAAATCAAGTTCCTGGTTGATTCAGCGGTCGAGTACGAGTTAAATGAAATCAAGTTCAAGGAATATTTTGTTGGCCTTCTTGTTTTGATGTTGTTTAACAAATAATTTACAACTAATATTTTTTGTCTATTGTTTGTGTTATCTATTCATTGTAGACAAACAACTAGTTGGAGGTTGGATGGATTGAGCCTACACGATCACATCAATATGGAGGTTGGCGGAATAGTGGTTGAAGCTATGTTAATTCAAGTTAAAGATCCAATTACAAGCTTCTTCCGCAAAGTTTACCAAGTCATGCTCATTGAAGACCTTCATCAAATTTGGGTATATTTAGTATAGGTTTATATTATGTGTGTTTAATACTCTAAGCTCAATATCATATACACACACAATATTAGATTTTCTTACAAAATGAGCTATTTTGAGAAAACTTTATGATATTATTTTATTGACCATGTTTACTTTATATTCATGTGTTATAATGTTTATGAAGATATTTCATAAAGTTTCAATATGCGTTTAAACTCTTTTTGTCAAAAACATGTTCTTAACAAATTCATATTCATGCATGTTTTTACAAAATAATGAGTTTTCACAATTGAGAAATGAAAATTGAGAAATTCTTTTTCTAACATGTTTGTCTATGTTTATAAACATTTCGCAAAGTTTCATCAAGTTTGGAATTGATTTGTTATGTTTAATGGAATTTATAAAATCATGTTTTTCGTTCGTGCATGTTCGTGCATGTTTAACAAAATAGATGAGTTTTCATAAATGGGAAGTAATATTCAAGAAATTCTTTCTTTGACATATTTATCTACATGTTTAGAAACTTTCCTCAAAACTTTACTATTTTTGGAGTTGATTTACTATGCCCAATTGATTTTACAAAATCGTGTATGTCTGCAGTTTTTCAGAAACTGTAAATATGTGTTCAAACATTTATTTCTCTCAACTGGTAAATGTTTTTTCAGAAATTCTTTCTCTAACATGTCATTCTACATGTCTAGAACCTTCCCATAAAATTTCTTAATTTTTGGATCTGTTTTACTATTTTTAACTGATTTTATAATACTGGATATACCTGCTACAGTACCGGCGGTCGACCGCGCTACAGTGCGGTCGACCGACGAACTCTCTGTTCTGTTTTTTGTTCTTTGCGGTCGACCGCTCCGGTCGACCGCCGATCTGTCAGTACTATTCCAACGGCTATTTTTAGAGCCGTTGTAGAGTGGTTCTTTGGTCTTTTTCTTGGCTTTCTCTTACCTTTGGGGTTTCATATAAATACCCCCTTACCTCAGATTTTAGAAGTAAGCAAGAAATGTTTTAAAGAAGTTTTTAAACAAGGGTTTTAAAAAGGGTTTAAGCTTGTTTTAAGCTTGTTTAAAGAGTTTGGTTTATGAAAGAAGTTTTACAAGAGCTTGAGGAGATTATCAATTGTATTTTGGGCATTCAATCCATCTCTCTCTCTCTTGTCATCTAGAGAAGTTTTGCTAAACTCAACTCTAGCTTTTATTTATAATTATTTGTTGATTATCATTTCTATTAAAGCTAGTTTTATTTGAGTTTAGTTTGATTTGATTTACTCCTTGTTTACACACACAACCATTGAGCTTATTGTATTTGCATACATTATATAATTGGGTTGTGGGATTGTGTGACATTGAGTTGAGCCTAATTGAGTTCTCACCTTGTTAGAGAGAACAATCATTTATCATATTGTGCTTATCGTAAGAATCACTTTGTAATACACTTGTACACCGAGTGAGGAGTGTGTAGTGAGAGACGGGGTCGAATCCAAGAGGAGTAGCGTCGGTTGACGTGCCTAGAGAGAGGTTGTAACCAAGCACTTGAGGAGGAGGACACGGGCTAGGACCAACACTTAGTGTGTGAGGTGTGATTGCATAGTGATTGTATTGTGAGGTGTAAACATTGTTCGGGTGAACGTAGAAAACCCGGTTGTGATAGTGGAGATCTCCTCGAGGTGAGGAGCGGAGACGTAGGTCGTGGGGACCAAGCTCCGTAATCATATTGTTTGTTTGTGATTGCATTGGTGTACTTACTTTTATGTTCATATCTTATATCGCCTTTGTATATTGCTTGTTGATTATATTGCCCACTATCTAGTTTAGATTGTTTATCCTTGAGTTTATATACCCTTGCACATACATTGCCTATATCTCTTTGTTAGGATATATCTTGTTGTTCATATTGCTTATCCTAGCTTACATATCTTGTTGTATTTCATACTTACTAGGATAACTTGTTAATATATTTTAATTGGCATTTAACAGGATTAGATTAGCATAAGACCCTAATCACCCCCCCTCTAGGGTCTAACATATTTCACCTCGTCTTCATCAAAATCCTCATCTACCTGCAAGTGTGGAAAGATCTCATCTTTGAAGGGGGCATATCCACCGATGAAGGCTACAAGTGACTCCTCTCGCCATAACTCCTCTTCAGTCAAGGAGTTGTTCAACCAAAGTACGCTAACTCTCATGAAGAGGGCTCATCAGAGGAGACGCCAATGCTAAGCTTATCAAATCGCCAAGGCATTGTAACAAATCGATGGGGTTCATTATTATGTGGACTTAGAGTCTAGGAAGCATCAAATAATCCCGCCACCTCAACAGTAATTTGATGTCAGTTCCTCCAAACCATCGACAGAATGGGTTCTCATCAAAAAGACTCGTTCAACCTTGAAAGAGCGCATTTAGAAGTGTCGTACACGTGCTGCACATGTGCGTGTCCTTGTGCAAAAGGCACAAGATATGAAAAAGAAGGAAATGGCCAAAGAATCGCCAAAGTCCTGCAAAGTCTGGGTGCCAAAATTGAAGACTGCTCCGAAATAAAGTGAAATGACCGCGTCAATGTCAAATTGTCTTGGCCAAAGCTGAGACACATTGAAGTGTCTCGGTTAAGGCCGAGACATCCTGGGGTGTCTTGCACTAAGGGACACCCCCATAACTGTTTCCTTGCATCCGGTGACATCCGCTCCTATCCCGGTCCCTCTCGTACTTCTAGTGAAGGCCCACGATAGCATTGATCTATTAAAATTCAAAGTAATGATGGCGGATCAACTCAGTTCTCTACACAAGGATCGAGGAATAGCTTTAGTAAAAGAACGCAAAGCTCCAGTGATCAAAACTCGAGCAATTCTTCAGACTGGGGGTCCTACAAGCACTCCCGTCAAGCTAAATGCCACTCAAAGGTGTCCCACTATTTCCAAACAAACCGGGACACCTCAATGTAGTTGTTCATGCGACGTGCACAAAAGAGGCAAGGAGGTCTCCCCTTCTGGGAGAATTCCTATCACTTCTCGCCTAGGGGTGCGTGATGAAGTCCAAGAGCCTATTAAGGCTCCACGCCTACAAGGGGGTGGTTTCAATGTGTGACTCCAGAGAGTATTAATAAGGCTGTACATTCCTGGAAGAAGGCGTGTCTTCCAAAAGACGATGTTGTACCTAGTAAATCACACCAACAATCAATTGAGTGCTCCGGTCATCATGCTGACGAGTTACGTCATCAGGCTGGGGGTGCGAACAAATCTCAAAATAGGATTGTATGAAAAAAAAGTTCTCATTATCCATGTGAGAGACTTATCAGGGCAGTATTATCAAAATATAGCTGCCCCAAGACTATTTCATAAAGGGTCTCGGTATTCAAGAAACTTGCAACTGAAGCATCAAAGCTTAGATCAAAATGCTTCCACGAGAGAAAATCTGTCATCCAGGATGATGAATTCCCTAAAGTCACAATCAATATGACTGATAATGAAAAGTCTGTGATTGCTTCAAATGGCTCTAAACCTGACTTTTCTCTGAGAAGAAAAGTCGATTTAGGAATAGCCCAATGAATGTTTCGGCTTCAATTGGGAGCCAACAGAATTCACGAAGGACTATCCTCGGATGATGAGCATTCAGACACTTGCTCTACAATCGCTTCGGACGACATAGTGTCCAGCATAGGGGAAGCCAGGGAGGCATTAACGATCACTCCTGATCAATTAGCTTAGATACTTCAAAAAGCTCTAGCCGAGCAAAAAGAAGAACTCAGAGCTGAGATGAAGGCAGAGATGGAGTTGGCTATACAACAAATGAGAGAATTGCAGGTTCAACAATATTAATTAGTCGAGTCCAGTCAATGAGCTGAAGCCAGTCACCGCAATGAAACAGTGGTTCAAGCTAATACCATCGATAGCGATCCAGAGGTGGACAAACATTTCTTCACTGATACTCCTCCCAAAGATAAAATTGCTAGGGGTGGTCCAACTTGTTCTCCTTAACATCCTTCAAAGGAAGATGTAGATGAGGACAAGAAGATAAAAGAACTCTAGAGTAAGGTTAATGCCTTAATATCCGCTTAAGAAGTGAAGAAGACGGGCATTCCGTGCCTGTATCCAAGGGAGTGGGATGCGATTTCGTACCCGTCGAAGTTCAATTTGATTAACTTCATGCCATTTGATGGGAGAGGATCACAAACCAACACTTGGTTTACTTCAAATCTTATTTGGGCATAATCTCTGAGAATGAACCATTGATGATTTGATCATTCGTAGGCACCCTTTGCGGGGCCGCCTTCAATTGGTATCGACGTCTCAAGCTAGGAAGCATTAACTGCTAGGACGACATGGAGAATCTATTCCTCAACTACTTCTTCTAGATCGGAACTCTTCTAGATGAGAAGAAAAAGGATGGGGAGACGGTTGATAATTTTTTCAAACACTTCCACAACCAGGCGATGAACTATAAGGATCCATTCACGGAGGAATTCATACTCCAGACCTATCTGTAGGCATCAAAAATTACCTATAAGTCCCTGAACATAGCTCGAGATGATGAGTCGTCGAGCGACGAATTGTCAGACAATGTGGCGACAAGCCATCGAAACAACAAAGTGGCGAACCATTAATGACATAGCAACAAGCCACCAGAAAGGCAAAGCAAGGGAATGCGTGCTCACCAGCCACGTCCAAGTGGCCCGCGTACTCATCAGCCACCTCCAAGTGGCCCGCATGCTCATCAGCCACCTTCGAGTGGCCCGTGTGCTCATCAGCCACTTCTAAGTGGTCTGAACACTCGTCAACCACCTCCAAGTTAACGAAATGCATGAAGCAAATCGGTGAAGCGTACAAGTCAGTGAAATGACGAAATACGCGTAACGACGAAACAAGTCTAACTCGGAAGTTCGTAAAAACTACCCTGGTAGTCGAGTCACGTCAAAATGACTCGGCCAAGGTCGAACCACCATAGGGTGGCTCGGATAGTTTTGAGCCCCCGTAAGGTGCTCGTGCACAGAAACGCCCAAAACGTGTATTTCAATATTTTTCTTAGGATTCTTTCATTCTAGAGCCTCTCCAACTGTTTGATATCATCTTTAAACATGGTTAAGCGGTTGTTAACTGAGGATAAGGTCAAATCATTAATTCTTATTTGAAAACACTACATTTGAAGCCTATAAATACAATCCTAGGGTCCTATACGGAAGGGATAAAAAATTTAGGCGAGGTGTTGTCCTTGTGAAGAGTGAATCACGAATTTCAAAAGGCTAGTTGATCTTGGCTAAGTTCTCTAGTATAAAGAGGGAGAGTTCGAGAGATCTGAGGCCCATTCCCTTTTTCCTCTAGATCAAACTTGGTTTTGATCTCAAGAAGAGTCGTAATCTTACTTGGTTGAGATTATCACTTCTGTGATTGTTTCCTTTGTGAATCAAGAGCATTGAATTTTTATTCTGTCAACCGGATCTGATCCGTGACGGTCCACAGACTAATGCATCCTCGGTACAGGCAAAGATCCCATGTAAACAACGGGTGATAAACGTCCTCTACCTATGTTTGAAGAGAGTTGTATTTTTCTTATTTTTATTGTGTAAGAAAGTATTATAAAATAATTAATTTTTCTTTGAATCTATAATTGATAAATGTGTAATGGATTTAGCAATGAAAACAACTTTCTATGCAAACATACTAGCAACCACAGTGGGAGCTAACGACCTCTCTACCGAGGCTGTAGTGTCACAACCATAGATCCTGATCCTTGTTGATACGGAGGTTGAATACGAGTTCTACCAGCAAAAGTACAAGGAGTACATGTCTTCCTCCTCTAGATCCTCCTCCCCTCACAAGCCTAGAAGGATCTCCTCCTCAAGGAAGGTCCGCCGATTTTCAGATTTGAAGACCTAAGATGATGATCGTCTCCCCGTTGCTACTATAGTTTCCCCTTGCAGCGCCCTTCTGGCGTCCAACAAATCTGGAATGTTGATTTGAACTCCTCATCAATCAAAGGGTTAACTTCTAAAGGCGTGCCGATTTTGTTGAAGAAGGCTCGTCAGAGGCAACGCTAATGCCTCGCGCGTTAACTAGCCAAAGCCCTAGAGCCAGTTGATGGGATCCGTTAAGAGGCGGATCAAAAATTCAGGAAGCGCCAAGTGCCTCTGTAGCGACCGAATGGATCCTCCTCTAGACCGTAAACTAATGAGCGGACTCGCGTCAAAAGAACCCGTCCACCTCTTAAGGAACGCATCCAAAAGCATCACACACTACTCGTGCATGTGCAAATTCTTGTGCAGGAGGCGTATAAATTGCAGAGCAAAGAGGAGGTCAAGAAACCACCAAAACCACG
Source organism: Asparagus kiusianus (assembly GCA_022839385.1). Classification (NCBI taxonomy): domain Eukaryota; kingdom Viridiplantae; phylum Streptophyta; class Magnoliopsida; order Asparagales; family Asparagaceae; genus Asparagus; species Asparagus kiusianus. The sequence goes on from BQKN01065172.1 coordinate 334,606, forward strand.
CTAAGTCTGGAGGCTAAAGTACAAAACGACGTCGAAAACAACTCGAACAGCGCCCGAAATTGTCAGGAAATGCGAGCCAGCCCAAACTAGCTAGGCTAAGACCGAGCCAACACATAATGGCTTGGCCAAGGCCGAGTCACCTCATGCTGGCTCGGCAAAGGGTGAGCCATCTAAAGGTGGCCTGCACCAGGGCCGAGCCGACCCAGCCCGGCTCGCACCTGGTTCACCTCCTGCGGAGTTTTTCGTGTTTCCGATAGCCCCTATTCCTATCCCGATGGATCCCGTACCTCTAGTGGAGCCCCACTACAACATGGATTTGTCCTGATTCAAGATGAAGATCACAGATCACCTTGGTCCTTTCTATGAGGATCGAGGCAAAACTCTCGTTAAAGAGCGCTTATGTCCGATGAATGAACCTCAAGCAATTCGTCAGACTGGGGGTCATGCGCGTCCTCCTAATAAGTGAATAACCTCCTATACTAAGAAAGTACCTATGACTGCTCACCTCGGATTACGAGTTAAAGTCCAAGAACCCGTTGAGGCCTCGCGCTGACAAAGGCGTGGTTCCAAATGAGTGACTCTTGAGAATACTAACGAGGCGTTATATCCTTAAAAGGAAGCGTGTTCATCAAAAGGCGATGACGTTATACCTGGGAAGTCATGCCAGCTCATGATAGGTTACTCTGGTGATCATGCTAATGAGTTATACTATCAAGCTGGGGGTGCGAACAAGACTAGGAAGAGAAGTACCCTGGAAACAGATTCTCACTGTCCGTACGTCAAGCTTAGTAGGGTAGTATTATCAGAGTGTAGCTGCCCTAATACCACTTCGCAGAGGGTCTCAGTATTGTTAGACCCTAAAGGGGGGATGATTAGGGTCTTATGCTAATCTAATCCGATTAAAATGCTAATTAAAATTACTTAACAAATATATTCTTGCAAGATAGATATACGAGAGATATAAGCAAGAATAAGCAATATGAACAACAAGATATATCCTAACAAAGAGATATAGGCAATGTATGTGCAAGGATATAAAACTAACACAAGGTGATATATCCTACCAAATAGATATACAATATGATATATGCAAGGATATGCAAACTAACACAAGGGTAAACAATATGAACTAGATAGTGGATCATATAAATAATGAGCTAATGACAATGGCGATAAGATATAAACACAAGTATAAATAAACGCCAAAGCACACTCAAACACAAGATATGATCACGGAGTTCGGACCTTCCGTCCTACGTCTCCGCTCCCCACTCCCGGGGAGAAATCCACTATCACAATCGGGTTTTCTACGCTCACCCGAATAACGTTTACACCTCACAGTGTCGGTTTTCAACGCTCACCGATCAACGTCACTCCTCACACTCGGTTTTCTAGTTCACCGAAAACTTCACAACACACTCGGTTTTCTAGCTCACCGAAAACCTTACAATCTCACAATGTAACAAATATAAATTTGTTCTCTATAATAGATGAGAACTCAATTAAACACAACTCAATGTTACAATCTCTCACAACCCTAATATACTATGTATGCAAATACAATAAGCTCAAGTGGGTGTGTGTAACAATGAGATATAAATAAAACTTAACTCAATAAGAACTAGCAATAAGATTGATATGAAATTCAATAGTAAAAATACTAGGAAATAGAGTTAAGGAAACTTCTCTATAAACACAAAGAGAGGATGATGAAATGTTAAAGATGAACTTTTCAATAGTTGATGTAAACTCCTCTATGTAACAGCAAACCCAAAAACAGCTTTAAACCAAACTCAAACCAACCATAAACCCTTGTTAAAAACTTTCTTAAACTTGTTTAAAACACTCCCATGGGGTAACAAAAATAGCCGTTGGAAACAGAACTGACAGAGTGGCGGTCGACCGAAAATATTCGAGGTCGACCGCGATCCAGATCTCAGACTGAGAATACAAGCAGGTGTTCGCGGGAAAAATTGCTTTTTCTGATTTCATTGTTTCCATTAGCAACTGTGTATTGGTTACAAAGGGATCCGGTCTTTTTATAAGATCCGGTTACAATAAAATCTAAAAAAAAAGAAGAAGATTACAACTTTCCTTTTTTGGAACAAATCGCAAGATCCTGTTTTGCGGTCTCTTGCTTGTGTGGGTTCTTTGCCTGCGCCAGGGTTAATCCGTGGACCACCATGTGATCTTGATCTGGTTGGATCTACACGGTATGACGGGTGTTATTTCACGAAGGAAATAATAGCCGGGGGTATTATTTCACTAAGGAAATAATAGCCCTAAGTAATCGAAATCGACCAAGCGAAATCGATACTCTTCTCGGGATCAAAAACCAAGTTTTGATCCGGAGGATGATCGTGTGGATCTCAGATCTGATCTCTCTCGAACTCCTACCTTGTTTGGTGTGGATGATCGCCAAGAACCAGATCTAAAAAGTTTAAGTCTTCAAATCTCCAAAACTCCGAAGTTTAGCTCTCAATCCAGCAGAGTTTCCCCTCAAAAGTTCACCAAAAATCCAACCTCCAAAACAATGAGCCTAGGGGTCTATTTATAGGCTCTTCAAACCAGATCTGGGCTCTGATTTGGTAGTAAATCCGCTTTGGTGTTCGAGTTCGAGTCCGGATCTGATCTTGATTTGATCTTGATTCGTTCGAGTCCGCTCCCGATCTTGATCGATGTGGTGGACTCTACGGTTGGATGACTCGTTGATTCATCGACCTGTTAGCTTGATTGGGCACACGATTGGATGTATTCCGTTGTTTGCGTGTGGTTTGTTAACCTCATCGCCTCGTTAATCCGCTTCGTCGTGCCTCACTTGGCTTTGGTGTTGTGGTCTAACGATCATGCTTGGATATATCGCCCGATGGTTC
>BQKN01065172.1:367478-426562 GCA_022839385.1 Asparagus kiusianus
GTTTGTAGATATTAAACTCATAACCTATAAGATCAAACTGACAATCAGTTTATATTATTTACCTCGGCCAAGGATTTTCAGGTTATAGTTATATCAAACAATCTTATGACATCAACCCCCTATACTAGGAGAGACGAATCCCATCTTGGGAGCTTAATATCTACTTATACCTCGGGATGTACCCAACAAGAACCGTTATGCACAACTCGATGAGAACTGTGGTTAGGTAAAAGTCTAAGTACACCTATACTGACATGTAAGATATTACACTCATGCCTCAGGTCATGAGACTACTATGTACTATATCACTTGAGAACTTCTATTTGACAGTTAAGTATAATTACCAACTAGATGTTCTCAGTGAGTCGTTCAGTCAACTCATTCACTAATGAGTCACTTGTATACTATATCTTGATGTCTCACATCAATGATCTAAGAGATGAATCATCGTCCTTCCAAATGAGAAATAGAGTATACACTAGTCTTACCAAAGTGATGATGTCCTATTTTAACACTTCATCAACTAGGAACATTTTAGAATTTACGTTGGCGACAAATCAGATCTCTTCATTGCGATCATATCTGAAATGTCTGATAGTCTAGTATTATTCTAAGGACTTTATCTGTATTTAAAAATACCAGATAAATCTAACCAAAATAGCATACTATTATTTTGAACAAGGATGTTATATTCATATACATCCTGTTACAATATACAATTATTGCCTGCAGGGCACCTATATCTAACATCATGATAATGTTATAGTCCCATCCACCCTCCATCAGTGTCTAAAATATGTAGACACTAATAATGAGGTCAAGATGGTGGTTGCAGATAAGCAACCATTTAAGGGGTTGGAAAACTACTTTACTGACTCCCTTCTTTATGATGCTGAATCTGATACTAAATCATCAGCCCAAGGCACAGACAACGGAGAAGAAGCTAATACCAAAGCTGGGTTTAATTACAATGGAGTGTTTTTTACTTACCAACATTGTACCCTTGGTAGCCAATCTTAACGATGGTGAATCGTCAGACGGTAGTTGTAATTGGCAACTTGCCAAAGAAGTAATAAACGATAATTTAAAGTATTCGCCTTGTCTTGATAATGTAATGAAGGAGCTGTATAATAACCCCGATATACATATGCCGCTTTGGTCGTCTTGTATGATGAAAAAGCATGTCCAAGATTCATTTAGAACAACCCTCGTCATTCCTGCTAAGGCAAGGGGTTAAAAGGAGTTAATTTTCTACAAGGCGGAGATATCTCCACCATCAGATCCCTTCTCAAAGGAAAATAGTGATGATGTGAGACACGGTCCTCACTTATTCAAATACAGCCAACAATTACGTAACTTCATGAAGAAATAGGGATACAACTCCACCCTCTAAGAAGGTCTTTATTTTGGTCGAGGTCCACGGGTTCCACCTCGTCTGGCCTATGTACCGAAAGGAAAACCCGACAATTATTATGGCTATAAAAGAGGTCTGAGCTATATTTCTTCATCCGAAGATGAATGTTGCTGGCAAGTCATTGACCAATTAGCAAATGAGGACAGATACTCATCCGATTATTCTAATTAGGACTCGGACGTCAGTCTTGGAGAAATATTCAAAGGCCTAATGTCAAATATGGTCACGATCGATCCTGCCACACTAGACGAAGATGACCAATTGCCAACTTGGGAAGATCCTTGCATCTATCACTTAAATATCCAATATGGCGATAGATTCAAACAAAGAAAACCTCCCACTAAAGACAAAGTGGTTCAGGTGAACATGGGCAACGAAGCGAATCCGAAGCCCATATTCATCAGTGATAGTCTTCCACCAGACGAGAAGGAAGAATTGATTACCCTCATCAGGGAATACACAGATGTTTCGACTGGAATTACAAAGATATGCCAGGACTTGATCCAAACATGGCAGTCCATCATCTTAACATCAAACCGGATGTAAAACCCATCAAGCAACAGAAAAGACGGTTTCGTCCATAGATTATGGAAGCGATCGAGTCTGAAGTTAAAAAGCTAATCGACTCGGGTTTTATCAGGGAAGAGAAACATCCTGATAGGGTACCAAATAATGTACTGGTCCTTAAAAGAAAGAGAAAATTAAGATCTGCATCGACTTCAGAGACCTGAATATGCTTGCCCAAAGGACGATTTCCCTCTTCCGATCATAGATGTTATCATCGACAACATGTTCAGATTCATGAGAATGTCCTTCATGGACGGGTTTTCGGGTTATAATCAAATCAAGATGTACTCGGACGACGAAAAATATACCACATTCTGGACACCCCTCGGTGTCTTCTGCTACACAGTCATACCTTTTGGATTGAAGAACGCATGAGCCACTTATCAACGAGTAATATTGAAGATTTTCTAGGAACACCATCAGAAGACCATTGAATGTTATGTTGATGACCTGGTCGTGAAAAGTCGTAGCAAAGATGACCACGTCAAAGGCTTGAGGACGATGTTCGATCTCATGCGGAGTCATCAACTAAAGATGAATCCTACTAAGTCATTCTTAGGAATGTCCAGTGGCAAGTTCCTCGGGTTCGTCATCACCACAAAGGGTATTCATATTGATCTTGACAAAGTAAAGGCGATATACAAATTGAAACCCCCAAAAAACTTCAAAGAACTCAGAGGATTGCAAGAGTGGTTAGCTTATATCTGTCGGTTTATCTCGAACCTATCTAAGAAATGCCAACCATTTTCCAAGCTTACAAAGAAGGGCGTGTCTTTTATCTGGGATGAGGCTTGTTAGAAGGCCTTCGGGGATATCATAACATATATGGAGAATCCTCCTATTCTCATTGCACTGAAGTTGGGTAAACTATTTTTGATTTACATCAAGGAGATGAACCACTCACTAAGTTCTTTACTCACACAGGACGATGACATTGGTCACGAATAGGCTGAATCTTGATATCCAATGATCGAGAAGGAGTGCCTCGCTTTGGTGTTCGCTATCCAAAAGATGCAGCACTACCTAGTTGGACAAACGATCTGTCATTTCTAATGTCAACCTAGTTCGGGTATTCATGACGCAACCGGCTTCCATAAATTGGTGGTCAGCGAGATGGGCCCTACTCTTGTCCTAATACAATCTGCACTTCAAACAACAGAAGTCAATCAAAGGACAAACGATTTGTGATATTTTGGTAGCTAACCTCACAACGGATGCAGCCGAATTATATGAAGATTTACCAGATAAAACTCACGAAGTCAACACTACCTCTCATCAATAGGTGTGGCAATTATACTTCGATGGTGCTTCCCGAGCAACTAATATGGCAAGTGCTCCCGGATGTTCTAAAATTTCCTCAGGAGTTGGAGTTGTTTCAGTTTCCCCAGAGAAACATGTGATGCCTAGAGCCTATTCACTCACTGAGCCATGTTCCAACAACGTAGCCGAATACAATGCGCTACTCATTAGGCTTAGTTTCACCAAAGAACTAGGGGTCGAGTATCTCGAAGCTTTTGGTGATTCTCAACTGATAATCAATGAAATTCGAGGAGAGTACGAAGAAAGGAATCAAGACTTGATACCGTACCACAAGGCGAACATTAAGATGATAGGATGATTCAAAGAATTCTTCATCGAGTACATTCCATGTCTCCTGAACATATATGCAGATGCACTGGCAGCATTAGCGGCATCACTGGCACAGCCTCCCGACATAGAACAATAGGTCATTGTGAGAACTCACCAGCTCTTCACACTAGACTTCGCCTTACACATTAAGGAGGCGCACTCGTCCTGAATTGAACTCGAGCTTCGAGATTGTCGATTTTCTATTATCGACTATGTCGTGCATGGTATTTTGCCGAAATACATAAAAGAAAGAGACTCAGTCTAACAAAGAGCGTGAGATTCTATTATAATACAGTGACCCAAACAATGTATCCTCGCGCATACGATGGTTTGCTACTCCGATGCCTTTCGGCCAAAGAGGTAAAGGAAGCTCTCAAAGAAGCGCATGACGGAACCTATGGTGCACATCAGCCCGGTCACAAGCTCTGCGATCGTCTTAAAAAATAGGGTATTATTAGCCAACCATGGTAAAGGACGCAGTTGAGTACGCCCGACGATGCCACGCATGTCAAATACATGTGAATTATATGCATCAACACTCTAGGAACTTGCACCATTCGGCCACTTCATAGCTATTCAAAACATGGGGAATGGACATCGTTGGTCCTATTATTCCATTGTCAGCCAAAGGTGATCATTTTATTTTGGCAATCACCGATTATTTCTCAAAGTGGGCCAAAGCAGTTCCACTCAAAGAAGTGAAGACAAGCGACGTCGTCAAGTTCATCAAATACCACATCATCTACCGATACGATATTCTAAGACGAATCGTACACGACAACGGCCCTTAGTTTGTTAGCAATGCATTCATCAAATTTTGTAGAAAGTTTAGAATTCAAGATGTCTCGTCAACGGCATACAATCCTACTGTAAACGGGTTGGTTGAGGCATTCAACAAGATGATCATAAAGATTTTTCCAAAACTTGTAAGGACCAACAAGCGAGACTAGGATGACAAACTCAGTGAAGCTCTCTGGGACTATCGCAACATAGTCCACACGTCCACTGGGGCAACCTCTTATTCTCTCATGTATAGATGCGAAGCCGTCCTTCCCTTAGAAATCCAAAATCCATCCCTTCGCATTGCTCTCGCAACGGGGATGACGATGGAGGAACAACATCAAAAATGTCTTAAAGAACTTGAGATGTTAGATGAAAAGTGGTTGGAAGCTTAGCAGTAAATTATGTTTTACCAAGCCAGAATCTCCCAGGCTTATGATAAAAGAGTTCGACAACGAAGCTTCAATGAAGGAGACTTGGTTCTCGCCATTCGGCGACCAATGATACTCAACTCTAAAAAAAGGTAAATTCCAACCCAAATGGAAAAGACTGTTTGTGGTAGAGACAGTCTACTCAAATGGTGCGTATTGCCTAATCACCCAAGACGGTGATAAGCTCACGATGCTAATAAATAAGAAGTTCCTGAAAAAGTGCTATACTTAGAATACTTAGGTTAACCTATTTAACGGGAAGTGCCTGGAGAATGCTATGCAGGGTATTCTAAAGGATAACCTGAGACCAGCTAAGTATTCAAGATAAAGACCGATCATCTAAATAATTTCTTCTTAACCATAGATAAGAAGTGATTAAGAACCTCCCATGGTGGCTATTTAATTATTTCCAATGTGATTAAAACCCTTCCACTGTGACTTTCCGAGCATTCTTTCATAGAGATAAGATTTAATGACCTCACTCGGTTAATCTTCCCTCACGAAACACCTATGATGTAACTGTGGGGTGCCTGGCAATTCATGATCCTCCACCATAAAGTCTCTCACTGATCGAATTAACTGGCAGTGGCTCCACAAAAAATTCTTTCGGCTGAATCCATCCAGACTCCTATTGTGTTTGTACACTTTACACTCCTAATGTTAAAGTCCCAACACAGTACTCAAAAGTTCAAGCTGTTGATCCATGGCAATTAACAAACCCTTTTCATGTTAAGTCCCTGTCACTTGACGCTTAAAACCCCCACTGATTGATTTGTATAAGTTAATATTTCCACTGTTATTTGTACCCGACCTCTACTGCTCGATTGGTCAAACCTTCCTATAGTAAGGACCATAGCCAAAATCTCATCTTGATTCCTTTAATGAATGAGAGGTCCACTTTCAAATCGAACTTCCCTTTCGATAAACGAAAGGCCTCTGCCCAAGTTGAATGATCAGACCTATAAAAGTTATGGTCGTCTTAATAACCCCTACCGGGTCAAACTATCAAATGGTTAGGACCACAATCAGAATTCCTTTTCGATAAATGAAAGGCTTCCACTTTTCCCCTCCGGTCAAACCTACAAAAGTTAGGGCTAAAGTCGGAATTCCATCTCGATAAATGAGAAATTTCATTTTCAGTTCAGGTAACCAATCCTATAAAAATTAGGTTTATCTAGATCTTTTCGATTCTCGGAGTGGAGATTCCACTCTTAGTTTTACCTTCCATATTCTTGAAGTGGAGATTCTACTTTGAGTTTCTTTTGCACTAGGAGATAGAATATAAAATTCTTCCTCTCCTGCATCGGGTTCATCATTACCCCAAAAGAAGGCCCGGAGATAGAATATAAAATTATTCCTCTCTAATATCGGGGTCGTCTTTGCCCCAAGAGAATACATGATCTTTCAACAACACCAAAATCCATGCCTTACACGCATGAGGGACTTTATCTCGATCCCTAAAGAGAGACAAGTCTGCATCTAACACATGCTACCGGGTCATCTATTCCCGCAAAAATGACCAAGTCTACGTAGTCAACATCGCAGTGATAAAAAAAATCCATGCTTTTTACGCATAGAGAATTTTTTCCCGAACCCTAAGTAGGGATAAGTAAATACCCAACACGTGTTGTCGAGTAGTCTATTCCCACGACAAATGACAAATTCTATGTATTCGATATCGTAGTATCAAGTCTAAGAGAATTTATTCTTTTAGCCTAACATTATATATGAAACAGACTTAGATAATTCACATATTAGCCCGATTCAAATGGTAATCGGTAAAGACACATTAAATCCGGTAATAGTTGAGGATTTGCTAAAAATCCTATGAGTATTATGGTTAATTATTCCAAGCAGAATGAGAAATCATAATAAAAATATAATGAGCAAAAAAAAAATCTTCTATTAATAAAAAATGGAGGTTGTAGATACAACAATTGCAGTTATTCTACATGAAGCTTATGGCTAAGGACTTTTTGCTCTAATTTAGACAACTCCTCTACATAAGCTCGCTCAAGCTCATTCCACAATTCAGCCTTGAAGGATTCCTCAGTGGCAGCTAATGTTTTCACAGCCTCTTCTTCCATCTTGGCTAGTTTCTATTTTGAGAGTTCCAACTTTTCGGATATCACGACTCGAGCGTGCTCATTATCAGCCCTTGCTAATTCTAAGATAGTTCGAGCCTCCTTCTCTGCCTAAAGCTCCTGCTTAAGCCGTGCTATCTTGGCATCACTTAATGCGAGAGAGGAGTCGAGATCATGTAGAGATGCCAGCTTCTCAGTAAGGGCTATCCTCATCCGATCTACCCGACCTCGTTGCGTTTGAACCTCGAGCTCAGTAGATACTCGGGTATCGTACCATATTTATAATCGAGATTCCATCTGAGCAGCTATGTAAGTAGGAGCACCTGCAATTTGAAACTCTTTTAACTTTTGAAATTTGTATTCTAGACGATCCATATCATCAACAATAGCCCTCGCCAAATCCGGGGAGCCGACATTCTTTATCGAGACCATTTTGAGCTCGAGAAACGGCCTGAATTGATCGAAAGAAAGCCTCTTCTGGAGAAGTTTGTCAATCATCATGCTCACAAAAGAGAAGAAGTGGCTGACTTCTATGCAAAGAATGGTTTGATCTGAGTCATCATCTGACAACAGCGCCTTGACGAGATCGTGAAGCTGAGATAAGAGCTCTACGAGGAAGAGAAGAGATAAGTATTTTAAAATATAAAATATCTCTAAGTTAAATAACAGAGTGGAACTTACCAACGCCGGTAGAGCTTCCTCAATTGAACGCCCCGCACTTGGTTCTGCCTGTCCAACCTCATGAACTGGTGGAATTACTACAGGTGTAACAACCATTGACACACCAACTTCTTCAGTTGGTCTCACAGCTTGTTCAGTAAGGCTGGCACCCGTAGTTACGACGGTCGCTGCGGTCATCGGTTCTGAAGAGATGACGAGCTGAGTCTGAGGAACTGATGACTGTGTCTCGGTAATAGCCCCTACTAACAGCAAGAAATCAAGACCCTCGGGTTTATCGGACTTTCCGAAAAGAGTAGTTGTATCAGTCCCAGTGACTAGTTCTACGGTTAGAACTCCCCTATGGTTAAGTGATAACAGATGAATAAATGATTGCAACACAAGGATAAAACTCATACCTACAGGTGAACCAATTGTAATAGTGGTTCGTCAGCTTCGCGATGGGCTTGTTCTAACAATATGTCATCGAACAACCTATCGTGTGAGCCTAAAGAGGCTGGTGCCGGGTCAAATGAGGGTGCATCCGACTCTCCAAGAGCTGCATCATGAAAAGTTTCTTCTTCATCTGAACCCTCTATCGAGATACCTGCAGAAAGCCTAAGTGTTAAAATAGAAGGAAGAAAAGTCAAAAATTTAAGACGAGTGGAAATCAAACTCACCTCCAGCAGCTGCACCAGATTCCGTGGCCCCAACACTTGTGACCACACCTTGTAATTTTTCTAAATGAGCAAGAAACATAGAAACAATTAGCGGAGACATGAATTCTGAATCGTTCAATTCCCATGGTCGGCACCTGAATAGTGTACCATTGGTGTTAAATGTACCTGAGCTTGGAATCCTTGTGATTGTATCAGGTCTGGCGTAGGAACCTCTGCTGATGCCAACAACTACACCTGTTTTGATGCTTACGGGCTCCTCGGTCATGTCCTCATGCATTTGTTCTTAGAATCCAGGTTCCTCGAAAAATGTAAGACCAGCAGAGGGAGGATTGTACGACATTTCACATCCCTCGTGATCTTCAAAGAAACACAAATTTTTTAGTCCAAAAAAGATTAATGAATGGGAGAATTGTAAGACTATGCAAAGGTGTGAGGTTACCGCCTCTCGTGATAAGCGCGTCGCCAACTAGTTCTGACTTGAAAGTGCGCGGGTTGACATGTGACTTGTGTGCCACCTTCTTCCGCTTTGTAGATTGAGCCTGTTCAGAAGCGTCAGATCTCTCATGCCAGAGCTTGGTCCACGACTCAGCCCATGAACCAGCCTGAGCTACAGTATGAGATCTTGTGCGGTGTATAAGGGAATACCGTTCTTCTTCTTCTTCCTTCTCAGAAGCCACACCTGGATGTTCAATAGTTATCCTATTAGGATAGGTTGATAAAACTTGCAATCTCAGCTTCTTCAGAGCCGGTGGAGACTTAGGCAAGTTGGATCGGCGAATATGATCAGCAATCGCCAGACTTAATATTTCATTGAGAAAGGAGTCCCACAGACATGTTCTAAGCTCCTCTTCGTCGCTGCCAGCTCTTGTGCTTTCACCACTGATGAGATTTGCTTCAGAGATCTCTTCCTTAGAAGAAAATATATCTTCCTCTTGTTTGTCCTTACCGGAAGGACCGATGGGTTCTTTTCCTCATCTCTATTGGTATTCAGCCTTATGAACTATTCGAGTAGCAATCCGGGCTGCTTCTTCGGCTGTTAACTCCGCAATCATCCTCACCGGGATGGGTTCAGTAGCCGCTAGTAGCCACCTGCAGCATAAGAACGTAAGCTCCAACCAGTGTTCAACACCTGGAAGACTGAACCTAGCACTAGTACAACCTGTTATGTTTCATAGCCATGCTTGGGCGCCGTATACTAGTCCTCCACAGGTCTGAAGTTGTCAATTTGGGTTCCTAATATATCGTTGATCAAATCCGAGCTGATGATCGAACTGACAAGGCAAATATGACTCTATGTAGCAATGATTCCTTACCCGGAAGATTTGATAACCCGGTCTAATGTTTGTTAACCAATCGAAGCAGTCGACGCCAAGGCAGGTCTGATTCGTCCCCGACCATTCCTCATCAACCAACGAATCCCCGTATTGACCTGAAAACCATAGGAAGCATGTGGAGAAAACCCAACACTTGTGATTCAGCAATTGCTTCTTTATTTCTAGGAATCCCCATCATTTCCACCTATAATTTTCTAGCAATTGTAGTAGGGGAATGGATTGATCTGCAGTGCTCGGTGCTGACTTCATATCAGAGCGATGGAGGATGAACCACGCCATTAGATAAGTATAGGGGAGCTCCACCATAGCGAGAGGGATCTAAGTCGATGGTTTTCCTTCTCCTTGTGTGAAAGCACTGACTATTTGTCGGAGTCTATGGTGAATGTCAGCAACCATCACAAGAAAAAGGGAAAAACTTTTTCGGTGGGCGAGCTGAACCGCTGGATAAAGCACTTCTATTGGCAGAGCATCGGTAGGCTGGTATGACACCATGCATTTCTTTAACCAGATTATGAGGTAACCGACTAAAAGAGTCATTAGGTGGATTAACTTCACCGCCCGCTATAGGAATGTGTAGAACTTAGTTCCTACAGGAAAATTACTCTCGGTACCAGCGTTAGTATAAGAACGGGCACTGGGTTTCTTGATCAAATCATTGACCTCTGAGGGAGTTAGCGGCACCAACTCACAGATCGCCTCACCAGAGATGTTGTCCAAATATTTAAATAAGTAATCTGTGAATCGCTTTAAACTTATTTGCGGTAGCGTCTTCTTCGTTAGTGGTTCAGCGCCTGCCAGAGCTATTTGATAGTGAAAAGTGAGATCCCACAAAGTGTTATAACAATTGGGAATGCGTAGCTTCAGCTGATGCAACTCCCAATTAGAAGGAAAATACTCCTAGTATGGCATGTTCCCCATCGTCAGATCAGAAACTTTATGTATCTCATAAAGAGCTAACCTTAGTTCTCCGTGCTTCGTCAAAAAGGTGTTTGTGTCTAGATCATAGAGCTCTAACAATGCAAGGAAATGAGGGATGCTGATTGGCAACCCATAATGGTAGTGCGAACAGCTGCATATAAACCACTGGCCTTCAACTCCTCACTCCATCGGTTGAGAATGTAGTTAGTCATACGAGCCCACCAAAGCTTGTCTGAAGAATGAACCTAGCCGTAACACCTGTGACCCGTCACATGTATCTATTCACCCAATCTTGCGAGACGATTCTTTAAAGTATTGGTGATTATAAATAACTCACCTCACGGTGGGTCATTTAGTCTCAACACACCTGGATGCAATTCGATGATGCGGTTATTGTCACTTGAGCCCGGAATAGTCTGTTGGGTGACGTATTAATAATGGATGTGGTTGTTCTCCTCCGTCAAACTCCACGACTTCTCCCGTGTCACAGCTTGACACCACAACTCAGTTAGTGAACGATGGTGAGGAAATTAGGGGAAGATATTGGAAGCCTCCATCATCTTTATGCATCCATTGCTCGGCTTCGAGAGATACAACGACTGGGTCTTCAATGAAGTCGCCGAACAAATAATTTAGTTTCCTCAAAGGATGGGTAGAGCTGGGATCTTTGACAAGGAGTGCGTCAGTGATCAATTGTCATAGGATACGACAATCTCCCTTCCACACCAACTGAGAAAGTTATTCAGGCCCATCCGGAATAAATTGGGGAACAGCCGGGATGAGTATAAGGTCATTAGTAGAGGCATAAGTATCACTGTAGTGGCTGTACACTGCATGGGCAGAGAACGCCTCTGGAGGGAATTTGACTGAAACAAGTAATTCGTATTTATTATACGTAGTTACAAGAATGTCCTTTGTAAGGCAATACAAGCATTGAACTCATCTCACGAATTCATGAGATAGTGTCACTGCCCTATAATTGGCGAGACAATTTCAATTGTATTACGCATACAGAAGATACTGCACATTGTCGCGCAATTAACGTGACAATATACCCAGTCATATGTGACGCGATACAATACAAATTCGCCCTTTCCTTTATTGCCTTAAGATGCATTTTGACCAAGCAAAGCACATCTTATAAGCGTCAACCCTCATAAAGGACAATGTCAGCTCTTCCCAATTGCCTAACGAAGGAGAACAAAGCAGGGATACAGTATACAACATATAAATACTTAAATTCATGAGTAAAAGTGGTAAAAGCCTACCGACATATGATGAAGACTCTCTCTCAGGTGGCTGAGTAGCTGATCGACCTCTCAGAATGCACAATCTCTTCGGCGACATAGTTAATCTGCAGTGAAGGGCAGCAATTCAATTGTATCAAGAAGTAAGGTTCATAAATTCAAGATTAAAAGGGAAATTGTGAAATTTAATTAAAATTCTATGAAATAGGATTTTCTGGTTAAAAGTCCGATTAAACTTATGGATATCAAAACTAAAACCCTAAGTTCGATCAACACACAACATTGAGATAACGGCCTCAGGTGTCTCGATTCATAGTCAATTACTTAGAGGCAAGCTTCGAGATATATCAAACGTCAAAGTCGAGCAACCAAAACCAAACAATAAGTTCGGTTATCGACCAAAATCAAGAAAGAGTTCGGCTAGGGTCACAAGTCTCAAGGGTTTAGTCCGAACTCCACATACAACCAAACATACCAAAAGCTTAGAGCTCAACAAAATATAGTAAAGGGTTTTCAGCCATGCACAAATTCAAGAATTAAAGCCTCAATAATTCCCTCTAATCAAGAGCTCAACTCAGTCCTTTTTCAAGATCAAAAATTGAGAGTTCTTATGGATATCAAGCTAAAATTACTGAATTCAAAAAAAAATCTCAGCAAAAGGGTTCAGTTCAAGCCCTATGTGCAAAGGCAATGACTTTGATTCATAACCAAAATAGAGCATACAATTCTAGTTCTTAAGCTGAAGATTTAGATCATACCCAAAGTCGAAGCTAAACAACACAGAGTCTCGGTCATGACCAAATTCAAGTTAACAAGCTTTCAGCTTCGGTTCATCCCATATACAAATGTTCAGACAACAAACTAAGAAGAGTTTTAGCCATGTCTACATGCGAAATTATGAGTTCAGATTAACAATTCTCAAATCAAGTTCAAATAACCTAGGAATTTCAGCTATAATTCAAAGTTGAAAATTAGACAATTTAATGAACGGTTCAAGGGCAGTTTTCACCTAAAGTCGAGGAAGTGATCTAGGAGGGAGCTCAAAATTCTTCAAGTACCAAATAGAGGTTGGTTCTTGTTGGTTCTTGTTGGATTCAAAAGGCAACCAAACACCGGTCAACGCATCGATAATTTCACTAAAACAGGGCTCAGGATTATTCTCAATTCTGAATTAACCCCCGGGGAGCTCAATCGCAATTCAGATATAAACTCCTAATCAAGATGATTAGTTCAACATCAATTTAATAACACGATCTAATTCAGATATCAACACGCCAGTCTCAGTTCCAGATTTTGATAACGGTCAGACGATAAACGCAACACCAAAAGGATTTTAGCTATTCGACAAAATACTGAATAGACTGAAAGCTGAAGAAGTCGACAAATTAAAGGTTAGGTGTATCATATCCAAAGTATTCTAGACTACTCTATAAAAGAATAAGAATGAAACACTTTTGAGGTGGTATCTGTAGGCGTCAAAAATTGCCTATAAGTCCCCGAATATAGCTCGAGACGATGAGCCGTTGAACGACGAATCGTTAGACTATGTGGCGATTAGCCACCGAAACAACAAAGTGACGAACCATTAATAACATAGCAAAAAGCCACCAAAACAGCAAAGCAAAGGAACGCACGCTCATTAGCCACCTCCAAGTCGCCCGCGTGCTCACCAGCCACCTATAAATGGCTAACACGTTCACCAACCACCTCTAAGTAGCTCGCGCGCTCATCAGCCACCTTCGAGTGGCTCTTGTGCTCATCAACCACTTCTAAGTGGCCCGCACACTCGTCAGCCACCTCTAAGTTAACGAAATGCATGAAGCGAATCGGTGAAGCGTACAAGTCAGTGAAAAAATGAAATTCGCGTAACGACAAAACAAGTCCAACCCGAAAGTCTGTAATAACCACCCTGGTAGCTGAGTCACATCAAAATGACTTGGCCAAGGCCAGGTGGCTCAGCCAAGGCCGAGCCACCGTAGGATGGCTCGCACAGTTCCGAGCCACCGTAGGATGGCTCGCACAGTTCCGAGCCACCGTAGGGTGGCTCGCGCCTAGAAACGTCCAAAACGTTTTTTTCGATAGTTTTCTCAGGATTCTTTTGTTCCAGAGCCTCTCCAACTATTTGATATCATCTCTAAACATGGTTAAGTGGTTGTTAACTGAGGATAAGGTTAAATCATCAATTCTTATCTGAAAATGCTGCATCCGAAACCTATAAATACAAGCAGAGGGTTTGAAAAGAGTTCTTATTTTCATTGTGTAAGAAAGTCTTATAATAAGACTAATTTTAGTTTAAATATGTAATCGATAAACGTGTAATGGATTCAATAATAAAAACAACTTTTTACGCAAACACTGTCATAACAATCTTTCCCTAGCCGTGTTAGAGGTAATGTGAGTTGTACCTTCAACCACGTGGAAAGAGTTAAAACTATACAGTGAACTAGTTGAACGCTTTCTCAAAAGAAAAAAGGCTGAGAGAAGTCAATCGACGGTTGAGGCACCTACAACTGATCCTAGATCCCAGCAAGAGTATTCTTTCGAAGATGATGAAGTTCTAGCCATCTTTGAGTACCTCCTCGCCAAAAACAAAATCAAGCTGCCACCGATTACAAATTAGGAGGAAGCAAATAAGACCTTGGATCCAAAGTATTGTGCGTATCACAGAAGGGTTTATCATCCAACCAAGACTTGTTTTACTCTGAAGAACAACATTCAAGCCTTGGTTGATATCGGTGTGATAACCACAAAACAAGCCAAATAAGAATGGCGAAGACTCCAATGAGTAGACGAGTATAAACTGCTTCTCCTATACTCCGACAAGTATAAGAGTATAATCTGCTTCTCCTTTACCTCCAACTGGTATACGAGACTAAATTGTTCCCTACCTTTAACAAAAATTCCTAGAGAATATTACACATAATATTCTTAAGGATAACCCGACTCCCTCTGATGGGTATATGAGGTTAAACTGCTTCTCTTATTTCCAACAAGGGGAAGTTCCTAGAGAAAATTACTCTTAATATTCTTAAGGATAACTTGACAATGTGGCCGAATGCAATTGGATCCAGGTTTACCAAAGAGCTAGGGGTGGAATACCTTAATGCATTTCAATAGGAAGTTTCTGGAAAATACTACACATGATATTTGTAGGCATTCAAAAATCCCGAGCTTCAAAATATGAAGAGGATTGTCAGAAAAAGGAACCTCATCGCAATCCGAGATGAGGCTCGTTATTCAGTGAAGATCTACTTCAGGAATGAGAGTCGCCACACAGCGATTCTCAACATCAAAAGACAAAGTTCATCATTGAATGAAACTAATCTTGAGGTTCAAAGCTCTGTTGGCCTTCTTGTTTTGATCATGATTTAACAAACAATTTACATCTAATATTGTTTGTCTAGTGTTTGTGTTTTATATTTATTCTAGGCAAACAATATGTTGGAGGATGGATGGAATAGTGCTTCAACGACGATATCAAACGGAGGTTGGCGAAATTGTAAAGTGAAGCTTATGCAATTCAAGTTCAAGATCCAAGTTCAGCTTCATCCGCACAGTGTACCAAGTTGAGCTACAATGAAGATCAAGATCAAGCTTGGGTAAATCTAGTTTAGGATTTATATTATGTGTGTTAAGATACCTTAAGCTCAATATCATATACACACACGTATTTGGTTTCTATGTATATATATAGTCATATATATATAACACAAGTTTTGGTTTTTATGTTTATAAATATAAAATTACATATTTCATATTTATTATTGTGATTTGGTTTAACTACTTAGATATGAAACAAATATATTTTCATATACATACTCATTGTTTCATTATCTATTCTATTTGTAAAAATATTGTATTCTTAGTTTTTGGACTTAATAATAATCATATACATATTTTATTAAGTCTACATAATCATTGTGCAAAGTTTCAAAATATGGTTTAGCCTATAAGTCAAAATTCATATGTTTACATTTTCATGTTTTGGACTATTTTGTAAAATGATGATATTTCTCATTTAGGAAGTCTTTTTTGTAAACCAGTTTTTGTAACATGTTTATTATCATGTCTACAATCATTTCCCAAAGTTATATATTTTTCTGAATTTATTTGATATTTTTAAACAGGGTTTTAAAATCAACATACTGCTTTCAAACTGTCATATTTCATATATCAGTTCACGGTCGACTGCCACGGTCGACCGCGTCATTGTTTTTAGCCTGCGGAGCTAACAGAAACTTTCGCGGTCGATCGTCAGCTTGAATTTTCTCACGGTCGACCGTCACGGTCGACAACCAAAGTATCTAGTCGTTTTCTTCGTTTCTAAGCAGGCTCGCGATCAACCGCGAGTTTTTCCACGGTCGATCGCCGTTCACTCTAACGGCTATTTTGTGCAAAATTTGATTTTCGATTCTGTTGGTTTTTTGGTCTTTTCCTTTGGGGTTTTGGCTGAGATTTTGGGAGGCTATAAATACCCCATTGCTCTCATCCTTCATTGTAACCAAAGAAGTTTTTAAACAAGAGTTTAATAAGGGTTTAAGTTTGTTTAGTTTGACATAAGTTTGTTTTGGGTTTGCTTTTACAAAGAGGAGTTTACATCAGCTGTTGAAGAGTTCATCTTCAATATTTCATCATCTTCTCTTTGTGTTTATAGAGAAGTTTCCTTAACTCTATTTCCTAGCATTTTTACTATTGTATTTCATATCAATCTTATTGCTGGTTTTTATTGAGTTAAGTTTTTATTTATTCTCATTGTTACACACACCCACATTGAGCTTATTGTATTTTCATACATAGTATATTTGTGTTGGTAAGAGTTATAACAATTAGGTGTGAGCTTTAATTTTCTCACATTATATTAGAGAACAAATCATTTGTTATTACATTGTGGGTGTTATAAGGTTTTCGGTGAGCTAGAAAACCGAGTGTGTTGTGAAGTTTTCGGTGAACTGGAAAACCGAGTGTGAGGAGTGTTTGTTGATCGAAGAGCATTGAAAACCGACATAGTGTGGTTATAAACGTTATTCGGGTGAGCGTAGAAAACCTGGTCGTGATAGTGGATTTCTCCCCGGGAGTGGGGAGCGGAGACGTAGGACGGAAGGTCCGAACTCCGTGATCATATTGCTTGTTTGAATTTGGCTTAGCACACTTTTATTTGTTCATCTTTATAGCCTTTCTCTCATTGTTTATTTCATCCACTATATCATTTGTTTATGTTACCATTGTGTTTGCATATCCTTGCATATATCATATAGTATACCTCTTTGCTAGGATATATCACCTTGTGTATATTGCATATTCTTGCTCAAAATTAGTTGTATATCTATCTTGCAAGAATATAATATTTAAATTAGTTTTAATTGGCATTTAAATCAGATTAGATTAGCATAAGGCCCTAATCACCCCCTTCTAGGGTCTAACAATTGGTATCAGAGCTTGGTGCTCTTTGATTTAAGGACTAATCGCCTTGAGTTAAAGATCTAAGTTATCTTTTTGTGCTAATCTAATTTTTGATTTTATATCTTGCTTGCTTTTTATATTATGGATATGCATGGTTTAGGTTATGCCACTAATATTGCTCCTACATTAGATAATTTTCCCTATGCCCAATGATGTGTTAGATTTAAACTTTTTGTTTAATATAAACATTTTAAATTATGGGAAATTATAGATTGTGCTTATATTGTACCCACTTTGGAGAAATCCAAGTGGAGTAAAGATGATCATAGAATGATTACTATGAACAATATTTTGTTAGAATATTTGCTAAATGCTTTTAACTCATCTCTCTCTATTACGTTTGTTCATTTTGATAGTGGTTACACCTTATGGAAATTTATTAAAGCACATCAAGAGAACTTGGAGGCGATCTAACAAGCTTTGGCGGATCCGGCTTCAAGTTCATATGGAGTATCATGAACACGGCCACTAGGCGATAGCCCTAGTGAGGTTTGCGAGTTCGAAACCACTAATAATTTATCTAGTGATGAACTTGCTTGTGCTAGTGAAAAATTATTGCATGACTTTAACAAATTGCAAAATGATTTTATTGATTTAAAAATCAAGCATGATTTAAAATCCGATCATGAGAAGTTAGCTTCTAAATTTGATATCATTTCTCAAGAAAGTATTGCTCTTCAAGAAAACAATGATATGTTAAATTTGGAAAATAAAAATTTGAAATTTGATATTGCTAACTTGACTCATGACAAAAATAATGCCATGTTAGAAGTAGAGAACGCACAAAATGATACTGCTTCCTCTATAAATGGCTATTTATGTTCTACTTCTAATAAAAATGTATATGTGCCTAAAAATGAAGATTTAAATCTTATGAATAATCGCATTTCTTCTTTAGATTCAACTTTGAAAATATGCATTGATAATCATAAGAGGCTTATGGATATGTGTGCCAAGTCTAAGTCATCATCTACTCATTATGCACACATATATAGCAAAATTTACAAATGCTCCATTTGCAGTCGTAAAGGCCATCCAGCTAAATTTTGCTATGATGCACATAAACATAAGTATTTTAATGCCTCTTTTACATCTCATGTAGCTTCTTCATCTTATACATTTACACATTCACATGCTCATTCTCACAAAGTTCATCATAAGCATGCTAGTGTGTTAAAGTGTGATCATTGTGGTCGTTTTGGTCATTTGGCCAAATATTATTTTGATTTAAAAAATAAATCACGTTTGCCAAATGTTTCTAGTAGACCACATGTTTTTAAATGTGATGTTTGTGGTAGATTTGGCCATTTGGCGAAGTTTTGTTATGATTTGAAAAAATATTCAAACTTGCCAAATTTCTCAAGTAAACCACCTTTGTTTTATGATGTTTCTCATTTGTAATATAATTTAAAAGAAAAATCTTTATTTGCAAATGATTCCCGTGCACGAGCTAATGGTCCACAAAAACAAATGGATCTCTTTCATTGCATGTATTGCAATCGGAAGGGTCATTTGAGCGATTATTGCTTTGACCGTGTTAGTGCACCACATGTGCCAAAGAGGGTTCATAACCCTAAGGCTTTGAGCTTAAATGATAGGGGTCATGTCCTTAAATCTTTTGGTATCAAGATTACTTGGTACCAAAACAAATTTAATTTTTAAACCAAGAATTTTAGTATTTTTATTTTTATTTTTCTTGGTTTTGAAAAACATGTTCGAAACTTTATATATGAAAACAATTTTTAATTGATCAAATCTTTTATTTTCATGATTATTTGTTTTGATTTTGATGAGAGGCTTGTGTTCATATAACCCTCCGGATTTATTGGGTGTTTAATTCCCAAATCTTGTTTACCGGATGCTAAAATGTTTATATGGGTTGATACTAGCTCAAGAGCTAGATATATAAATCCTCTCTTGATTTTTTAAAATCAATGATGTTTTGGTTTTATGATTTAAATTTTGATTTATGATTTCATTTGATTGCTTTGTTTTTATTTGAAAACATTTTGCATGATTCTCATGCTCTTTTTCTTTTGATTTCATAAATCTACCTTTATACAAGATTTTTATGTTAGTATAATAAGACACTTTTTTAATGACATATCAATATGTGTCGTCATTATATTCTTGTATGTGAGTAATATTTAGCATTTTTTTATTTATGCTTGCTCATATGTTTTTGCCTTGGCAATCATTTCATGTATCCTATGAGGCATTTTGATAGGGTAGAAATCCCTATATTTTTTTATACTCAATCATGCATATTGATGGGGGAGCTTTCGCTCTCTTCATTCTTGTTGTTTTCCCCTTTTTGATGTTGTCAAAGGGGGAGAAATATTATGAGTATAGCCTTTCTTGCTTATATGCATGATAATTCTAATTTATATATATTCATTTCTTCTCATGCATATATTTCTTTTTTGTAAATTGTTTGTTATCATCAAAAAGGGGGAGATTGTTGGCCTTCTTGTTTTGATGATGATTTAACAAACAAATTACATCTAATATTGTTTGTCTTGTGTTTGTGTTTTATATTTATTCTAGGCAAACAATATGTTGGAGGATGGATGGAATAGCGCTTCAACGACGATATCAAACGAAGGTTGGCGAAATTGTGGAGTGAAGCTTTTGCAATTCAAGTTCAAGATGCAAATTTAGCTTCATCCGCACAGTGTACCAAGTTGCGCTATAATGAAGATCAAGATCAAGCTTGGGTAAATCTAGTTTAAGCTTTATATTATGTGTGTTAAGATACATTAAGCTCAATATCATATACACTCACGTATTTGGTTTCTATGCATGTATATAGTCATATATATATACAACACAAGTTTTGGTTTTTTTGTTTATAAATATGAAATTACATATTTCATATTTATTATTGTGATTTAGTTTAACTACTTAGATATGAAACAAATATATTTTCATATACATACTCATATGTTTTATTTTCTATTGTATTTGTAAAAATATTGTATTCTTAGTTTTTGGACTTAACAATAATCATATACATATTTTATTAAGTCTATATAATCATTGTGCAAAGTTTCAAAACATTAGCCTAAATGTCAAAATTCATTTGTTTACATTTTAGTGTTTTGGACTATTTTGCAAAATAATGATATTTCTCATTTGGAAAGTCTTTTTTGTAAACCAGTTTTTGTAACATGTTTATTATTATGTCTACAATTATTTCCCAAAGTTTTATATTTTTCTAAATTTATTTGATATTTTTAAACAGGGTTTTAAAATCAGCATACTGCTTTCAAACTGTCATATTTCATATATCAGTTCACGGTCGACCACGCCATTGTTTTTAGCCTCCGGAGCTAACAGAAACTTTGGCGGTCGACCGTCATGATCAACAGTCAGCTTGAATTTTCTCACGGTCGACCGCCAAAGTATCTGGTCATTTTCTTCGTTTCTGAGCTGGCTCGCAGTCGACCGCGAGTTTTTCCACGGTCGACCGCCGTTCACTCTAACGGCTATTTTGTACAGAATCTGATTTTCGATTCTGTTGGTTTTTTGGTCTTTTCCTTTGGGGTTTTGGCTGAGATTTTGGGAGGCTATAAATACCCCCTTGCTCTCATCCTTCATTGTAACCAAAGAAGTTTTTAAACAAGAGTTTAATAAGGGTTTAAGCTTGTTAATTTGGCTTAAGCTTGTTTTGGGTTTGCTTTTGCAAAGAGGAGTTTACATCAGCTGTTGAAGAGTTCATCTTCAATATTTCATCATCATCTCTTTGTGTTTATAGAGAAGTTTCCTTAACTCTATTTCCTAGCATTTTTACTATTGTATTTCATATCAATCTTATTACTAGTTCTTATTGAGTTAAGTTTTTATTTATTCTCGTTGTTACACACACCCACATTGAGCTTATTGTATTTTATACATAGTATATTTGGGTTGGTGAGAGTTGTAATAATTGAGTGTGAGCTTTAATTGAGTTCTCGCATTATATTAGAGAACAAATCATTTGTTATTACATTGTGAGTGTTATAAGGTTTTCAGTGAGCTAGAAAACCGAGTGTGTTGTGAAGTTTTCAATGAACTAGAAAACTGAGTGTGAGGAGTGTACGTTAATCAGTGAGTGTTGAAAACCGACATAGTGTGGTTATAAATGTTATTTGGGTGAGCGTAAAAAACCCGGTCGTGATAGTGGATTTCTCCCCGGGAGTGGGGAGCAGAGACGTAGGACGGAAGGTCCGAACTCCGTGATCATATTGCTTGTTTGAGTTTGGCTTAGCATACTTATATTTGTTCATCTTTATAGCCTTTCTCTCATTGTTTATTTCATCCACTATATCATTTGTTTATGTTACCCTTGTGTTTGCATATCCTTGCATATATCATATAGTATACCTCTTTGCTAGGATATATCACCTTGTGTATATTGCATATTCTTGCTCAAAATTAGTTGTATATCTATCTTGCAAGAATATAATATTTGAATTAGTTTTAATTGGCATTTAAATTGGATTATATTAGCATAAGATCCTAATCACCCCCTTCTAGGGTCTAACAAGCTCGTCGTTAGATACGAGGTTTGAAGCTCACTGTTAGATACGAGGTTTAGAGCTCGTTATTGGATACGAGGTTTGGAGCTCGTCATTGGATACAAGGTTCGAAGCTCATCACCAGACATAAAGCTTATTAGTGAAGATGAGGCTCGTCATAAGGAAATTTACAAGATTTGCTATGTAGTTAGACTCAGCTGTCGAAGACGAAGTTCATTAGTGAAGACGAAGTTCGTCAGATGAAGTCAGTGAAGAAAAAATTCGTCAGAAGAAGTCGGTTTACTACAAAGTTTCCTTGGTAAGACGAACCTCGCTATGTATCGAGGCTCGTCTTACTTGACAAACCCCGTTTCAATTAAAGGCGAGGCTCGTCATCCACGTGAGATCTAGCTGTAACAGCTCCGAAGACTTAGTCGGCTACGTGGGCTAATCTTTAGGGACACGTTATGGCGTGCGCTGATTTGAAGGAGTTATTTGCGCCTCTCTACCCGTGATCTTAAAACGTTAGTTACATGCTTAAACCCTATAGATAGCCATGGATGGCTACAGAGAAAAAGGTTGGAGATTTTCGACTTGGACTTCAAGAAGCATCGGAGATCAGAGCTTCTTCACATAGATCTGGAGTCCGAACTTTGGTTCTAGTAGGCTAACGAATGTGAGAAGCTTCAGCAATCTTGTTCTGATTGTCAACGAGAGGCAATCTCGACTCAAACATCGGGGGAAGCATCCTTTCGCTACCAAGAGCCCATGTTAAACAAAGAGGAGATGAATTAATCTTCTCTTTATCTATAATCGAGAGAGAGCTTGAGTGATTGTAAAGGTTTTGTACCAGGTGATCGAACATATTTCTTAAAACAAGATAATTAATCCTATTTAATTTTTTGACCCTACTGTATTCTTAAGGACAACCCAAAACCGACTAATTATTCAAGGTGAAAACCAATCATTGAAATAATTCATTCTTAATTATGATTAAGAACCTCCCACTATGGCTATTTGATCATTTTCAAGATGATTAAAACTCTCCCACTGTGACTTTTGAAGCACTCTTTCGTTGAGATGAGATTCAACAACTGCATATAGTCAATCTTTCCTCACGAAACTTCCAGGGTGTAATTGTGGAGTGCTTAAATGATTCACGGTCCTCCACTACAAAATCCCTCACTGATCAAATTAATTAACGGTGGGTCCACTAAAATTCTTCATGGTTAAAATCTTTCGAACTCCCACTATGTCTAGGTTTTAACACTCCTACTGTTGAAGTCCTGACATGACACTTAAAATTTCAATCTGCTGATCAATGGTGATTATCGAACCCCCTTCATGTTAGCCTCATGTTTATGAGACTACTCCCTAATCTTGTTTTGATGATTACAAACAATTCCTAACAACGTGTGTCCAGTGTTTGTATTTGTTTTGTTAGGTAATATACACAAATATCCAAGTTGGAGGTTGGATGGACTAGACCTCTTACAATCATATCCATTGGAGGATGGAAGGATATATCAGTATGAAGCAATACATCTCAAGTAAATTCAAGATCAAGCTTCATCCGCAAAGTTTACCAAGAAGTGCTTATTGAAGACCAATTGCTTGGGTATAATTAGTTTAAGTTTTATACTTATGTGTAGATACTTTAATATTCAATATCATATACACACATACATTTTATGAGTTTATCCGTTTTGGGTTTTATCCCCAAACAAAGGTTTTACAAACAAATAAATTTTTGTTTATATACATATATGTTTGTTTTCACGTGGATAAGTTATTTTAGTTTAGTTATAGTTATATGAAACATATATACATTCATATACATATTCATATGTTTCATATTCTATTGTATTTTAAAAAATATTATGTTTTTAGTTTATAGACTTAACAACTATAGTTTATATCTTTTATCAAGTCTATAGAATCACTTTACAAAGTTTTAAAAGTTTGTTTAAAACATTTTGTCCAAAACATGTCTTGTTTAGTTTTCATGTTTTGGACCTTTTTACAAAATGAAGAGTTTTCATGTTTTGGACCTTTTTGCAAAATGAAGAGTTTTCACTTTTGGGAAGTGCAATTCCAAAAAATTTTTTGTAACATGTTCATTTTCATGTTTATAAACTTTCTCAAAGTTACATAATTTTTGAATTTTATTTGCTATTTTTTAAAGCCTCATAAAATTAGATTTACTATTCATTTTAGGCTGATAATCTGTTATCAGTCGACTGATAGAGTTGATCAGTCAACTGATGAACTCACCTAAAATTACTAAAAGCTTCTAGTTTTATGACTGATGAACTATTAGTCGACTGATGAGTTCATCAATCGACTGATAAAGTCTTCGGTCGACTGATATGCTGTGTGCTGCCTGTAACGGTCAGCTCATAGCACATCAGTCGACTGATGCAACACGTTAGTCTCCTGAAGTAACCCGTTAGTCGAATGATGGTCCAATGGCTAGTTTTTTCCAGCTTTCACTGTTTTGGGTATTTTGTCTTTTGTTGGGTTTTTCTTGAGCTTTGGGGTTTCCTATATATACCCCTTCATACCTCAGTTCTATTCATCAATCAAGAGAGTTAAAGGGTGTTTAAAAGTTTGTTTAAGTTTTGTTTTGAGTTTGTTTTGCGAAGAAATTTTCACAAGATGAAGAGGAGATTATCCATTCTAGTTTGGGCTTCAATCTACATCCCTCCACTCTTATTTTCATTGGAGAAGTTTTCTAAACTCAATCTCTAGCTACTTATATGTTTGATTATAATTTCCTTAATCTAGATTTCAATTGATTTTATATTATTTGTTATCTTTCACACACAACCACTTGAGTTAACTATTTTCATACATTTTGTAATTTGGGCAGGTGGTGTTATTGAGTGAGCCTACATTGTGTTCTTATCTATTGTAGGGAACAAATTATTTGTATTTGAGCTTTTTTTTCTGATGTCATATTGTATTGCACAAATACACCAAGAAGAGTGTAGAGGTGAGAGACGTGGTCAGTCCCAAGAGGAGTAGCGTTGGTAGTAAATTCTAGTGAGAGGTGGTAATTTTGAGCACTTGAGGGAGACACGTGAGAGGCCTATAGGCAGTGAAAATTGCCTAAGAAACAAAAGAACACCTGATAATCCCGCCCGCCAATAGCTTGGGCTCGCTTGCATTCAGCGAGCCCAGCAAAGCTCACCTAAAAGCCCGAGCGAATCGCCAACACGCTCTACTTGCTGTACGAGCCAAACATCTCCTGTTTATTAAGTTCGCTCGCAGAGCCCAATCGCCTCCTTGATGAGCTCACCCGTAGAGCTCAGCTTCTCCTATTTGTTGAGCTTGCCTATAGAGTTCAACCCCGCCTGCTTGTTGAGCTTGCCTGTAGAGCTCAACCTCGCGTGTTTGTTGAGCTTGCCTATAGAGCTCAACTTCACCCCCTTATTGAGCTTACCTGTAGAGCTCTACCTCGCCTGTCTGTTGAGCTTTCCCATAGAGCTAAACCTCGTCTTCCTATCGAGCTCGCCCGTAGAGCTCAATCTCTCCTGTTTATTGAGCTCGCCCGTAGAGCTCATGCCACTCCTAATTGGTAAGTTCGCCCGCAGAACTCAACCTCTCCTTGTACTATTGAGCACGCCCTCAGAGCTCGTTCCCGCCTATTTATTAAGTTCACCTATAGAGCTAAAGCATCACCTGTTAGCTTGACTCGCCTGCCTGAATCAAGCTCGTCAAAACATTCTACTCGCTAGTATGAGTTCAACCTCGCTTGAATGCTTTGCTCGCCCGCGCGAGCCAAGCATGCCTGTAGGGGGTTAACATGTGACTTGTGTGCCACCTTCTTCTGCTTCACAGATCGAGCCTCTTCAGAAGCATCAGATCTCTCGTGCCTGAGCTTGGTCCACGACTTGACCCATGAAGTAACCTGACCTACAGTTCAAGATCATGTGCGGTGTATAAGGGAAGACCGTTCTTCTTCTTCTTCCTTCTCAGAAGCCACACCTAGAAGTTCAACAGTCATCCTGTTAGGATAGGTTGATAAAACTTGCAATCTCGGCTTCTTTAGAGCCGGTGGAGACTTAAGCAAGTTGGATCGGCGAATCCGATCAACAATCGCCAGACTTAATATTTCATTGAGAAAGGAGTCCGACAGACATGTTCCAAGCTCCTCTTCATTGTTGCTAGCTCTTGTGCTTTCACCACTGACGAGATTTGCTTCAATGGTCTCTTACTCAGAAGAAAAGATGTCTTTCTCTTGTTTACCCTTACCAGAAGGACCGTCGGGCTCTTTTCCTTATCTCTATTGATATTCGGCCTTATGAACTATCCGGGTAGCAATCCGAGCTGCTTCTTCGGCTGCTAACTCCACAATCGGCCTCATCGGGATAGGTTCATCACCCGCTAGTAGCCACATGAAACATAAGAATGTAAGCTCCAACCATCGTTCAGCACCTAGAAGACTGAACCTAGCACTGGTACAACCCTTTATGTTTCATGGCCATGCCCGGGCACCGTCTACTAGTCCGCCATGGGTCTGAAGTTGTCGATTTGGGTTCCTAATATATAGTTGATCATATCCAAGCTGATAAGCGAACCGACAAGGCAAATACAACTCTATGTAGCAGTGATTCCTCACCCGAAAGATCAGATAACCCAGTCAAATGTTTGTTAACCAATCAAAGCAGCCGACGTCAAAGCAGGTCTGATTCATCCCGGGCCTTTCCTCATCAACCAACGAATCCCCGTATTAACCCGAAACCTATGAGAAGCATGTGGAGAAAACCCAACACTTATGATTCTGCAACTGCTTCTTTATTTCTAGGAATCCCTATCCTTTCCACCTACAATTTTCTAGCAATTGTAGTAGGAGAATGGATTGATCCATAGTGCTCGGTGCTGACATCATATCAGAGCGATGGAGGATGAACTATGCCATCAGATAAGTATAGAGGAGCTCCACCTTAGCGAGAGGGATCTGAGTCGACGGTTTGCCTTCTCCCTGTGTGAAAGCACTAACTGTTTGTCGGAGTCCATGGTGAATGTCAGCAACCATCGCCGGAAGAAGGGAAAGACTTTTTCGGTGGGTGAGCTGAACCATTGGATAAAGCACTTCTATTGGTAGAGCATCAGTAGACTAATATGACACCACACATTTCTTTAACTAGATCGTGAGGTCACTAGCTAAAAGAGTCATTGGCTTGATTGGTTTCACCACCTGCCATAGGAATGTTTAGAACTTAGTTCCTGCAGGAAAATTACTCTCGGTACCAGCATTGGTATAAGAACAGGCACTGGATTTCTTGATCAACTCATTGACCTCTGAGGGAGTTAACGGCGCCAACTCACAGATCACCTCGCCAGAGCTGCTGTCCAAATGTTTAAATAAGTAATCTGCAACTCGCTTTAAACTTATTTGCGGTCGCGTCTTCTTCGCTAGTGGTTCAGAACCTGCCAGAGCTATCTGATAGTGACAAGTGAGGTCCCACAAAGTATTATAACGACTGGGCATGCGTAGCTTCTGCTGATGCAACTCCCGATTGGAAGGAAAATACTCTTGGTATGGCATGTTCCCCATCAGTAGATCAGAAACTTTATGCATCTCATGGAGAGCTAACCCTAGTTCTCTGTGCTTTGTCAAAAAGGTGTTTGTGTCCGGATCATAGAGCTCTAATAATGCAAGGAAATGAGGGACGCTGATTGGCAATCCATACATGGTAGCATGAACAGCTCCATATAAACCGCTGGCCTTCAACTCCTTACTCCTTCGGTTGAGCATGAAGTTAGTCATACGAGCCCACCAAAGCTTGTCTGAAGAATGAACCTAGCCGTAACACTAGTGACCCGTCGTAGGCATCTCTCGTACTAATTTTGCGAGATGATTCTTTAAAGTATTAGCGAGTATAAATAACTCACCTTGCGGCAGGTCATTTAGTCCCAACACACGTGGATGCAATCTGGTGATGCGGTTTTTGTCACTTGAGCCGGGAATAGTCTGCTGGGTGATGTGACTTTCGAAGCACTCTTTCGTTGAGATGAGATTCAACGACTGTATATAGTCAATCTTTCCTCACGAAACTTCCAGGGTGTAATTGTGGAGTGCTTAATTGAATCACGATCCTCCACTACAAAATCCCTCACTGATCAAATTAATTGGCGGTGGGTCCACTAAAATTCTTCAAGGTTAAAAATCCTTCAAACTCCCACTGTGTCTAGCCTTTAACACTCCCACTGTTGAAGTCCTGACATGACACTTAAAATTTCAATCTGCTGATCCATGGTGATTATCGAACCCCCTTCATGTTAACCTCATGTTTATGATCCTACTCCCTAATCTTGTTTTGATGATTACAAATAATTCCTAACAACGTGTGTCGAGTGTTTGTATTTATTTTGTTAAGTAATCTACATAAATATCCAAGTTGGAGGTTGGATGGACTAGACCTTTCACGATCATATTCATTGGAAGATTGAAGGATATATCGGTATGAAGCAATACATCTCAATTCAATTCAAGATCAAGTTTTATCCGCAAAGTTTACCAAGAAGAGCTTATTGAAGACCAATTGCTTGGGTATAATTAGTTTAGGTTTTATACTTGTGTGTAGATACTTTAATATTCAATATCATATACACACACACATTTTATGAGTTTATCAGTTTTGTGTTTTATCCACAAACAAAGTTTTTATAAACAAATAAATTTTTATTTACATACATATATGTTTTTTCTCGTGGATAAGTTATTTTAGTTTAGTTATATTTATATGAAACAAATATACATTCATATACGCATTCATATGTTTCATATTCTATTGTATTTTGAAAAATATTGTGTTTTTGATTTATAGACTTAACAACTATAGTTTATATCTTTTACAAAGTCTATGGAATCACTTTACAAAGTTTCAAAAGTTTGTTTAAAACTTTTTGTCAAAAACATGTCTTGTTTAGTTTTCATGTTTTGGACCTTTTTGCAAAATAAATTGTTTTCACTTTTGGGAAGTGTAATTCCAAAAATTCTTTTTGTAACATGTATATTTTTATGTTTACAAACTTTTCTCAAAGTTTCATATTTTTTTGGATTTTATTTGCTATTTTTTAAAGCCTCTTAAAAATTAGATTTACTGTTCATTTTAGGCAGATAATCTGTTATCAGTCGGCTGATAGAGTTGATCAGTCAACTAATGAACTCGCCTAAAATTGCCAAAAGTTTTTATTTTTGTGACTAATGAACTATAAGTCAACTGATGAGTTTATCAGTTGACTGATAAGGTCTTCAGTCGACTGATGAGTTTATCAGTCAACTGATGAGGTCTTCAGTCGACTGATGTGCTGTGTGCTGCCTGTAACAATCAGCTCATAGCAGATCAGTCGACTGATGCAACCCGTCAGTCTAATGAAGTAACCCGTTAGTCGACTGATGGCCCAACGACTAGTTTTTTCCAGCTTTCACTGTTTTGGGTATTTTGTCTTTTTTGCTGGGTTTTTCTTAAGCTTTGGGGGTTTCCTATATATACCCCCTCATACTTTAGTTCTATTCATCAGTCAAGAGAGTTTTTTAACAAGTTTAAAGGGTGTTTAAAAGTTTGTTTAAGTTTTGTTTTGAGTTTGTTTTGTATAGAAATTTTCATAAGAGGAAGAGGAGATTATCCAGTCTAGTTAAGGCTGCAATCTACATCCCTCCACTCTTGTTTTCATTGGAGAAGTTTTTAAACTAAATCTCTAGCTACTTATATGTTTGATTATAATTTCCATAAGCTAGATTTCAATTGATTTTATATTATTTGTTCACTTTCACACACAACCACTTGAGTTAACTATTTTCATACATTGTGTAATTTGGGTTGGTGGTGTTATTGAGTGAGCCTACATTGTGTTCTCATCTATTGTAGAGAACAAATTATTTGTATTTGAGCTTTCATTTGTGAGGTCACATTGTATTGCACAAGTACACCAAGAAGAGTGTAGAGGTGAGAGACGTGGTCAGTCTAAAGAGGAGTGGTGTCGGTAGTAAATCCTAGTGAGAGGTAGTAATTCCGAGCACTTGAGGGAGACACGTGAGAGGCCTATAGGCAGTGAAAATTGTCTAAGAAAAAGAAGCTTGCCTGATAACCCCACTCGCTAACAGTTTGGGCTCGCTTGCATTCAGCGAGCCCAGCAAAGCTCGCCTACAAGCCCGAGCGAATCACCGACACGCTCTACTCGCAATACGAGCCAAACATCTCCTATTTATTGAGCTCGCTCGCAGAGTCCAATCGCCTCCTTGATGAGCTCGCCCGTAGAGCTCATCTTCTCCTGTTTGTTGAGCTTGACCATAGAGTTCAACCTCGCCTGGTTGTTGAGCTTGCCTGTAGAGCTCAACCTTGCCTGTTTGTTGAGCTCACCCGTAGAGCTCAACTTCGCCCCCTTATTAAGCTCGCCTATAAAGCTCAACCTCGCCTGTCTGTTGAGCTCGACCGTAGACCTAAACCTCATCTTCCTATTAAGCTCGCCCACAAAGCTTAATCTCTCCTGTTTATTGAGCTTGCCCGTAGAGCTCAACCACTCCTAATTGGTAAGTTCGCCTAAAGAACTCAACCTCTCCTTGTACTATTGAGCACACCCGTAGAGCTCGATCCCGCCTGTTTATTAAGCTCGCCTGTAGAGCTCAAGCATCGTCTGTTAGCTTGACTCGCCCACATGAATCAAGCTCGTCAAAACATTCTACTCGCTAGTATGAGTTCAACCTCGCCTAAATGCTTTGCTCGCCCGCACGAGCCAAGCATGCCTGTAGGGAGTTCACCTGCACAAACTCTGCTCACACGTTGGAGGGGCCCGCCAGCCGACTCCGTCTGTTCACCAAGCTCTCTTCCAAGCTCGCCTGAGCATTCAGATAGCTCGTGAGCTTGCCCATAGCTTTGCCAGCCTTGCCTGAGCAATGCAAGCAGGCTGTTTGCTTATGGGAGTGGGCCTACCCACTTTCCACGTCTTGGGTGATGATGAGGCATGGCTCTCATCACTCCTATAGTGGTCACATCCCACATCTAGGAAAAGACATGGTGCCCCTCACCCATTGGTGGTCATATCCCACAAATCAAGGGATGGCCCATGCCATCCCTTGCCTATTTAAAGCCATCTTCATCTAACGTGAAGGAGGATGGAGATTTTTATACTCAAGGCTCTTCGATCAGAGACTGAGGTTGGTGGTTGATTGGCTGGAACTTGGCATTACTATTAACAAGGCACTTCAATTAGAGACTTGTTTTGGGGCTCACTTGCTTGGTAGAACATTCCTAGCTCCTTGCTTGGATTGTTGAAATAGACTCAATCTGAACCCTCAGATTTGAGGCTCATCAGCTCTCTGCAAACCCTTGCATTATAGCTCTCTCTAAGCTCGTGGCTTTGATATTTTTCAAGCTTGGGTACAGTCGAACTCAATCGCTTTGGAACCTCTACCACACACTGAGGCTCCAATAGCAACTTCGATCGGATCGTCCAAGGGAAGCAAACTCGGCGCGAGAACCGAGAGAGGTATCCTATTGCTGCTGATGAACCCACGTTAAACAAGGAGGGTCATTCCCTTCTCCTCTACCGTGAAAATTGATTGTAGTTTTTAATAAGCTATTTTTACAAATACAAACGACCCCTCAAACGAGAAGTCAATTTTTACGCCCAACAAGGCCAACACTTAAGGTGGTATTTGTGTAGTTGCATTATGAGTAAGTGTGAACGTTGATCAGTGAGCCATGAAAATCGGTATTGTGTGGTGTAAGCATTTTTCAGGTAAGCGTCTAAAACTCGGTTGTGTAGTGGATTCTCCCTGGGAGTGGGGAACAGAGACATAGGTTGGAAGGACCGAACTCCGTGATCATTTTCTTGCATTTGTGTTTGGATTTGACGCATTTATTCTTGTATATTTTCATATCATCATTGCTGCATGTTTATATCTCCCTTGTTTATATTCCATATCATTGCTCATATCTTGTTGTATATAATAATTGCTAGGATATTATTAATAAGTTTTAATTGGCTTTAAAATTGGATTAGGTTAGCATAAACCCTATTCACCCCCTCTCTAGGGTGCTTTCACTTCGTGTCAAGATCTTGCCACTTGACACCGAAAACCCCCACTTAGTGATTTGTATAAATCAACATTCCCACTATTATTTGTACCTCCACTCCCATTGTTTCTTGGTCAAACCTTTCTACAGTTAGGACCAAAGCCAAAATCCCCTCTTGATTCGTTCCATGAATGAGAGGTCCACTTTCAAATTGAGCGATCAAACCTTCCTACAATTAGGGTCACCTTAAACCTCCAACTTGGGCAAACCTTCCTACTGTAGGCGTATAAAACTGCCTAAAGGTCCCTTAACACAGCTCGGCACGGTGATTCGACAAACCAACGAACCATCGGGCGATATATCCAAGCATGTTCGTTAGACCACAACACCGAAGCTAAGTGAGACATGACGAAGCGGATTAACGAGGCGAAGAGGTTAACGAACTGCACACAAACAACGGAATACATCCAATCGCGTGCCCAATCAAGCTAACGGGTCGATGAATCAACGAGTCATCCAACCATAGAGTCCACCACATCAAACAAGATTGGGAGCGGACTCGAACGAATCAAGATCAAAGCAAGATCGGATCCGGACTCGAACTCGAACACTAAAGCGGATTGACTGCCAAATCAGGATCCGGACTGCCAAATCAGAGTCCAGATCAACAATCAAGTTCGAATGAAGCGCAAAACCGGAAAACGGCAAAACCGAGCCACCTGGCCGAGCCACCCAGATCTGGGCCCAGATCTAAGCCCAGATCTGGATTGAGATGCCAATAAATAGAGAAGGAGGTCTTATTTTTGAGAGGTTGGATTTTTGTTGAACTTTTGAGGTGAAACTCTGTTAGATTGAGAGCTAAACTTCGGAGTTTTGGAGCTTTGAAGACTCGGACTTTTCAGATCTGGTTCTTGGCGATCATCCATGCCAAATAAGGCAGGAGTTCGAGAGAGATCAGATCTGAGATCTACACGGTCATCCTCTGGATCAAAACTTGGTTTTTGATCCCGAGAAGAGTATCGATTTCGCTTGGTCGATTTCGATTATTTAGGGCTATTATTTCCTTGGTGAAATAATCCCCTCGGCTGTTATTTCCTTCGTGAAATAACACCCGTCATACCGTGTAGATCAGACCGGATCAAGATCGCGCGGTGGTCCATGGATTAACCCCGGCTCAGGTAAAGAACCCACATAAGCAAGAGACCGCACAACAGGATCTTGTGATTTGTTCTAGAAAAGGAAAGTTGTAATCTTTTAAGATTTTTTTTTGATTTTGTTGTAACCGGATCTTATAAAAAGATGGGACCTTTTGTAACTGATAAACTGTTGCTCAAGAAAACAATAACATCAATGAAAGTAATTTTTCCCGCGAACAATCTGGCGACCACAGTGGGAGCCACCGATCTCGCTGCCGAGATCGTTGCGTCGCAACCGCGGATCTTGATCGCGGTCGAGGAGGAGGTCGAGTATGAATTCGACCAACAAAAGTTCGAGGAGTATCTGTCATCCTCGTCCGGATCCACCTCCCCCCTCAAGTCCAAGAAGTTCTCCTCCAGGAGAAAAGTCCGTTGGTATGAAGAAATGCAGAATACCAACGAAGATCTCACCCCAATTGATGCCAAAGTTGCATTGGGTGAAGCTCCACCGACCTCCAACCAGGTCAAATCTGTTCTTGCCAATTCCTCCGTCGCTGAGGGTGTAGTGACTCTCTCAAAGAGAGCCTGCCAGAGGCGACGTCAACGCTTGGAACGACAATTCGCGAAGGCAATGGAATCCACTGATGGGATCTGCTATAACACGAATCTGAAGAACAGGGGAGGCAAACAGCCTCAACAACTGATGAATGGCAGCTCCTCCAAGCCGCCAATGAACGAATGGACCCGTGTCAAACGGAATTGTTCGACACTTGAAGAGCGCATTCGCAAGCGCCACGCACTGTTAGCGCAGGCACGGGCTCAAGTCCAAGAAGCCCGCAGAAGACTGCAGAAGGAAGTGGCCAAGAAGCCGCCACCAATCCGCCAAGTATGGAGGCCGAAGTCTGAAGCGGCAATTCAGGCTAAAGAACAATCATTGCAGCCTTCAATGCAAGTTCAACATCCGGCGAACCAACCTAAATCACCGGTAATTCCAGTAGGTACTCTCGGAGATCCCGCAGAACCATCCCGAAGAAGGAGGTCAGTTTTGGAGCGCCTCGGTCCACTTCCCGATGAGGGATGCAAAGCTCCAGTTCAAGAACGTTTGGGTGCGATAAAGAAGCCCCGAACGACTCAACATGCTGAGAGTCGCCGCCACCCTTAACATGACAAGGGGTTCATGGTAGCTACGCGCACCAATTTGCGCATTGAAGTCCAGTAGCCCGCTGAGAACTCACGCCCACAAAGGCATGTTTCAAGGCGCGTGACTCTTGAAAGCCCAAAGAAGGCAGTTCGCCCTCAGAAGGAAACATTATCATCTGATGATGATAACATTATACCTGAGAAGTCGTGCCAACACACGATAGGTTACTCCAACCTTCAAGCCGACGAGTTGTACTATCGTGTTGGGGGTACGAGTAAAACCAGGAAAAGGAGTCCTCGAGAACTAGAAACTCAATGCCTCTGTTACAAACTCATTCGAGTAGTATTGTCTGAGTGCAACTGCACCAAGACAGTCCCCGAAAGAATTTTAGTTTTCGAAAGGCTCAGTACCAAAACGCCAAAACCAAGGCCTAGACGTTTCCGACAAAGAAGAATGGTAGTTGAAGATGGAGAATTTCTGAGGGTCACCACTAATATGACCAGCAAAGGGACATCGACACAGGATAATCCCGAGTCGATTCCGGAAGCACACCGGCGTGTAACCCGTCTGCAGTCTGGAGCCATCATACGAGCAACTTATGGTAGGATTCGGACAAGATTACCCTCAGAAGATGAAGAATCGGATGCCTGCTCTGCAGTCGCATCAGATAATACAGTATCCAGCGAGGGACAACCCCGCGAGTCACTTATGTAAGTGCGGAACAAGTGGCCAAGATGCTCGAAGAAGCCATGGCTAAACAACAGGAGAGCTTCAGGTTCGAAATGCAGATGGCCATGCAGAATATGAGAGAAATGTATGACCAACAAATCCAAGCACTGACAAACCAGCAAGGCGAACCAAGTCGTCGTAACCAGGTTAATCAAGAAGATGAGGACACAGGTGCCGATGAAGCTCATAATGCCAATAATCCCCCCGTCAATGCAGGGGGTGGTATCGAGAATGCTAGTCATAACGCCACACTTCCACCTCAGAATCGTGCTAACGAAAATACAGGTGAAAGTTTGAAGATTAAAAACCTCGAGAGCAAAATCAATACGTTGATTTCCGCTCAAGAGATGAAGAAGACGGGCATTCCTTGTCCATACCCAAGAGAATGGGAATCAATCCCGTATCTGGCAAAGTTCAATCTAATTAACTTCACACCGTTTGATGAGAAGGGTTCACCCACTCAGCATTTGATTTACTTCAAATCACACCTAGGGCTTATCTCTGGTAATGAGCCTCTGATGGTACGGTCCTTCGTTGGCACTCTTTGTGGAGCCACCTTCGATTGGTATCGCCGCCTCAAGCCAGGAAGTGTGAATAGCTGGGACGACATGGAGACTAAATTCCTCACCAACTTCTCCGATGACAACACCGAGATATCCATCGGGTCGTTGCTTGATGAGAAACAGAAAGACGGGGAATTAGTTGATACCTTCGTCAAAAGGTTCCGGAACAAGGCGATGAACTGTCGGGACCCGATCACTAAGGAGTTCATTCTCTAGACTTGCCACAAAAACCTCGCATTGGACGTGTTGGAAGCAATGGGGACAGCACCGTCCAAAACATGGAAGGATTTGAAGGTCCGAGGAGAGCAAGCCGAATGCTTCCTCCGAAGGAAGAAGGTCGAGAGGAGCCAATCGACGACTAATCCTCCGAACTCGAACTTCGCCTCCCGTGGTAAGGGCAAGGCACCTGCAGCTGCTGTTGGTGATAATCAAACGTCGCAACAACAACCCCGAAGGCATCAAAAGACCTCAGATCCGAAACTCCAAAAAGAGTATTCCTTCAAGGACGAAGACGTTCCAGCCATCTTCGAATCCCTCCTTGAAAACAACACGATCAAGCTACCATCTATCGTCAATCAGGAGGAAGCTGACAATACTACGGATCCAAAATACTATGCGTATCACAGGAGGATCCTTCATCCCACTAAGGATTGCTTTACTCTCAAGAATAGCATCCAAACCTTGGTTGAAGCTAGTGTTATATCGCTCAATTAAGTCGAATGAAGACTCCGACAAGTATAAGAGTATAAACTGCTTCTCAATCCTCCGACCGGTATAAGAGGTTAAACTGCTCCCTGATACTCCAACATGTATATGAGTCTAGACTGTTTTATTTCTTTCACGGGAAGTTCTTGGAGAATTTTCATATGTAATATTCTTAAGGATAACCCGGTCATGTAACTGAGTACGATGTCGGACCCAGTTCCACAAGGGAAGCTGGGGGTGGATTATTCATGTATTGGGAAGTTCCCAAAAGAATACCACGGGTGATATTCTTAGGGATAACCTAATCACTATAAAAGTGATAAGTAAAACATCCACATTTAAACTCTAAATGTCGGAATGTTTTCCATTATTGTTATCAAATTCACTAATTCTCATGAGTTATCTTGTTGAGACAAGATTCGATCCTTTTGACAGATTAATCTTTCCTCACAAAATCCCCCACTAATCAAGTCAATTGACGGTGGGTCCACTAAATTTTCTATCTGCCAATTCATGGCAATTTTCAAAGCTTGACGTGTTAAGTCCTGATCACTTAACATCAAAACCCTTCATCGAGTGGCCAGTACAAACCAGTATTTTGACTGCTACTTGTATTCCGCTCCCTTCGTTTTCAGGTCAAACCTATAAAAGTTAGGGCCAAAGCCAGATTCTCCTCTCGATTCCTTCCATGAACGAGAGGTCCACTTTCAAATTGAGCAATCAAACCTATAAAAGTTAGGATTGTCTCCGACTCTACTTAGTCAAACTTGTAGATAGTTAGGACTAAGTTTGAGTTATCTCTTTAGATGAACGAAAAGCTTTCACCTTTTCCTTTTTTAGTCAAACCTATAAAAGTTAGGGTTGAAATTGGAATTTCCCCTCAATAAATGAGGAACTCTTTTTGGATCAAGCAGCCAATCCTATAAAAGTTAGGGTTACTTGAATCTTTTCGATTCTCGGAGTGGAGATCCCACTCCTAGTTTCATCTTTTCGGATTCTCGGGGTGGAGATCCCACTTCGAGTTTCCTTTCCAACTAAAGATAGAATATAAAATTCTTCCTTTTTAGTACCTTGAGATAGAATATAAAATTCTTCCTCTTCCATTTTGGGTTCGTCTTTACCCTAAGAAAAGACACAATTCTCAACCTCAAATCCGTACATTCCATGCACAGGGAACTTTATCTCGACTCCTAAATAGAGATAAGCCTACGCCTAACACGTGTTGCCAGTTTAGTCTTTCACCGATTAAAAAAGACACCAGAGTTTAAGTCTAGGGAAGTTTATCCCGAATCCTAAGAAAGGATAAGCCAACGTCTAACACGCGTTGCCGGTTAGTCCTTAACCGTAAAAAAAAGGACAAAAGCCCACATATTCGACATTGTGGCAGGTTGTTATTAATAAAACCATAATCCGTGCCTTACACACGTGGGGAATTTTATCCCGAAGCCTAAGAAGGGATAAGCCAACGCCTAACACGCGTTGCCGGTTAGTTCTTAACCATAAAAAAGGACAAAAGTCCACATATTCAACATTGTGGCAGGTTGTTATTAATAACACCAAAATCCATGCCTTACACGCATGAGGAATTTCATCCTGAATCCTAAGAAAGGATATGCCAAAGCTTAACACACGTCGCCGGGTTAGTCTTTTACTGGCCAAGAAGACACCAGAACCTGATTCTGGGGACCTTTATCCCGAAGCCTAAGTAGGGATAAGTCAGCGTCTAATACACGTTACCAGGTAGCCTATTCCCGTAACAATAGAGAAGTCTACGTATTCGAAGTCGTAGCGGTGAGTCTCAGAGAATTCACTCTCTTAGCACAACGTTACATGCGGAACGGATTTAGACAATCCACATGCTAGCCCGACTCAAACGGTAGTCGGTAAAGGCTAATCAAATCCGTTGAAGGCTGGGGGTTAGCCAAAAATCCTAAAGTCAACGCCTAACACGCGTTGTCGGGTAGCCTATTCCCGTAACAAATGGTAAAACCTATGTATTCGACATCATAGCACAAAGTCTCAGAGAATTCACTCTCTTAGCACAACGTTACATGCGGAACGGATTTAGACAATCCGTATGCTAGCCCGACTCAAACGGTAGTCGGTAAAGGCTTATCAAACCCGTTGAGGGCTGAGGGTTTGCCAAAAATCCTGTGAGTATTATGGTCAATCATTCCAAACAGAGTGAGAAATCACAATAAAGATAAAGATAAAACCATTTCCACTAAGAGGATCAAAAGTCAAAATATTCAATAAATGAAATCATACATCAAGCCCATGGCTAAAAATCTGCTGACTAAACTTAGACAGCTTCTCATCATAAGCTTGCCTAAGCTCATCCTGCAATTCAGCTCTGATGGACTCTTCAGTGGTGGCTAAAGTCTTCACAGCAACCTCCTCCGTCTCGACCAGCTTCTGCTTCAAGGATTTCAACTCCTCAGATAAGGCGATGTGGGCTTGCTGATCCTGTACCTTCGTCATTTGAAGGATACTCAAAGTCTCCTCTTCTTCACGAAGTCCTCTTCTGAACTGTTCTATCTTGGTCTCGCAAGAGGCAATAGAAAAGTCAAGATCGTCAAGTGAAGATGATCTAACAGCAAGGTTGGCCTCAACTCGATCTACCCGATCCCGCTGCACCTGAATCTCGAACTCAGCAAAAGCTCGAGTATCGCGCCATGTCTGTAAGCGAGTATCCAAATTGGCAGCAATGAATGAAGAGGCACCTGCATCCCGGAGCTCGCGGAACATCTGAAGCTCGTGCTCCAGGCAATCAAGGTCATCAATTATAGCCTTCGCTAGATCCGGATATCCTACATCCCTTATTGAATTTATTCTGGGATCAAGGAAAGGCTTAAATTAGTGAAGGAAAAGTCCGCCGTGGAAGAGTTTGCCAATCATAGTATTCACGAAGGAGAAAGGATGCACGAGGGAAGAGAAAACTCCAAAAAACTGGAGAGGGAGGGCCGGCCCTAAAGAGAGGAAAAGAAGGTCTTTTATAGTGTTGAACTAGCCTTGAACAGGCCCCGACCAGACTGAACCGGACCAGACCAAGTTGAATCAGGCCAAACCACGCTGAACCAGACCAAACTAGGATGAATTAGTCTGAACCAGGCTATACCAGTCTTGAACCAGTCCTGAACCAGTCTTGAACCAGGTTGAACCAGTCTTGAACCAGGTTGAACCAGTTCTGAACAAGTTTGAACCAGATTTTAACCAAAA
This sequence comes from Asparagus kiusianus, assembly GCA_022839385.1. Lineage (NCBI taxonomy): Eukaryota > Viridiplantae > Streptophyta > Magnoliopsida > Asparagales > Asparagaceae > Asparagus > Asparagus kiusianus. The sequence goes on from BQKN01065172.1 coordinate 406,700, forward strand.
TTCAAATTAGAGCTGAACCGAGTATCGAAACGACTTCAAATCGACCGATGGTTCAGTCCCTTATTTATTCATTCCTCTCCCACACATTCGGAAGGGTCGGAAGATTTTTTTGAGCCTAATTACTGCCTTTTTTGGGTGATTATCAGGCCGGTTCAGCTCATTCGGACCTAAAAAGTACTCCGAAAAGTATACGAGTATAAACTGCTTCTTAGTACTCCAATAAGGTATACGAGTATAAACTATTCCCTATTTTTGTTGAGAAATTTTTAAAGAGTATTTTTCTAAAAATATTCTTAAGGATAACTCAACAATACTCCGAAAAGTATACGAGTATAAACTGCTTCTTAGTACTCCAATAAGGTATACGAGTATAAACAATTCCCTATTTTTGTTGAGAAGTTTCTGGAGAGTATTTTTCTAAAAATATTCTTAAGGATAACTCAACAACACTCCGAAAAGTATAAGAGTATAAACTGCTTCTTAAGACTCCAGCAGACGTACGAGTATAAACTGTGTCAAACGCCGGACAACGCGTTGCAAATGATGACTCAACGCTAACAATCGATGGTCGGTTCTATGTTGAAATAGCAAACACGAGCTAAAGATCGGGAAATCAGGAATTGACTTCAAGTTCAAAATTCCGACAACGGTCAGACAATAAATGTAGCACCGGAACCCTTGCAGACATTCGACAAAGTACCGAATAGCCTGGAGGATTGAAGGAATCAAGAATAGAAGCCCTTCCAAAATCCCGTCATACCGATTGAAGGTTGGGACAATCATATCCAAAGTGTTCCAGACTCTTCTGTAAAAGAACGAGGCTGAAATACTTTGGAGGGGGTATCTGTAGGCATATAAAACTACCTAAAGGTCCCTTAACACAGCTCGGCACGGTGATTCGACAAACCAACGAACCATCGGGCGATATATCCAAGCATGTTCGTTAGACCACAACACAGAAGCCAAGTGAGACGCGACGAAGCGGATTAATGAGGCGACGAGGTTAACGAACCGCACGCAAACAACGGAATACATCCAATCGCGTGCCCAATCAAGCTAACGGGTCGATGAATCAACGAGTCATCCAACCATAGAGTCCACCACATCAAACAAGATTAGGAGCAGACTCGAACGAATCAAGATCAAATCAAGATAGGATCCGGACTTGAACTCGAACACCAAAGCGGATTGACTACCAAATCAGGATCCGGACTGCCAAATCAGAGTCCAGATCAACAATCGAGTTCGAATGAAGCGCAAAACCGAAAAACGACAAAACCGAGCCACCTGGCCGAGCCACCCAGATCTGGGCCCAGATCTGAGCCCAGATCTGGATTGAGATGCCTATAAATAGAGAAGGAGGTCTTATTTTTGAGAGGTTGGATTTTTGTTGAACTTTTGAGGTGAAACTCTGCTGGATTGAGAGATAAACTTCGGAGTTTTGGAGCTTTGAAGACTCGGACTTTTCAGATCTGGTTCTTGGCGATCATCCACGCCAAATAAGGCAGGAGTTCAAGAGAGATCAGATCTGAGATCTACACGGTCATCCTCTGGATCAAAACTTGGTTTTTGATCCCGAGAAGAGTATCGATTTTGCTTGGTCGATTTCGATTACTTAGGGCTATTATTTCCTTGGTGAAATAATCCCCTCGACTGTTATTTCCTTCGTGAAATAACACCCGTCATATCGTGTAGATCAGACCGGATCAAGATCGCGCGGTGGTCCACGGATTAACCCCGGCGCAGGCAAAGAACCCACACAAGCAAGAGACCGCACAACAGGATCTTGTGATTTGTTCCAGAAAAGGAAATTTGTAATCTTTTAAGATTTTTTTTTTGATTTTGTTGTAACCGGATCTTATAAAAAGATTGGATCTTTTGTAACTGATAAACTGTTGCTCAAGAAAACAATGACATCAATGAAAGCAATTTTTCCCGCGAACACCTACAATTAGTACCAAAACTGGAATTACCTCTCGATAAATGAGAAATCACCATTAGATTGGGTAATCAAACCTTCCGACAGTTAGGGTAATCGTAATCTTTTTTAATTCTTGAAGTGGAGATTCAACTTTTAGTTTCTTTTGCAGTAGGAGATAGAACATAAAATTCTTCCTTTCCAGCACAGTGTTCGTCTTTGCTCAAAGAGAAGGCAAGCTGGAGATAGAATATAAAATTCTTTCTCTCTGGCACAGAGTTCGTCTTTTCCCCAAGAGAAGACACCACTAAAATCAATGTCTTTCATGCATAGGGGACTTTATTTTGATCCTTAATTAGAGATAAGTCTATGCCTAACACGCATTGCCGGTTAGTCTTTTGTCATGAAAAAGACACCATAATCCATGCCTGGGGAGATATTATCTCGATCCTTAATTAGAGATAAGTCTACGCCTAACACGCGTTGTCGATTGGTCTTTTGCCGTGAAAATGACGAAAGCCCACGTATTCGACATCGTGACAGATTGTTATTAATAATGCTAAAATCTATGCCATACACACATGGGGGACTTTATCTCGATCCCTAATTCGAGATAAGTCTGCATCTAACGCACGTTGCCGGTTAGTCTTTTGTCGTGAAAAGGACAAAAACACACGTATTCGACATCGTGGCAGGTTGTTATTAATAATAAAAAAAATCCATACCTTGCACGCATGGGGGACATTATCTTGATTCCTAATTAGAGATAAGCCTATGCCAAACACGCGTTGTCGGTTAGTCGTTCCCGTGAAAACGACAAAGTCTATGTATTTGATATCATAGCACTAAGTCTAAAAGAGTTCATTCTTTTGGCACAACTTTACATGTAGAACGGACTTAGATAATCTACATGCTAGCCTGACTCAAACGGTAGTCGGTAAAAGCTCATCAAATCTGTTGATGGCTGAGGGTTTTCTAAAAATCCTATAATGAACAGCTTGCGATGACGGATTCGCTCTTCTAACTCAAAGAGCTTCTCTTCATAAAGCTCGTGCAAGCTTCATCTTTAATCTGCTTTAATAGTCATTGATGCACTAGCTTCATCAGTTGGTCTCATGACTCGAGTGCCTGCGGTAGCTTCAGAGATAGTGGCTGTATTAGCACCAACGGCTTGTCTAACAATCAAATCTCGCACAAAGAGATCAACCTGACGAGCTTCCGATGTATTCTCAGCTTGCTCTTCCCACACTCCAATGAGTATATGAGTATAAACTACATCTCCTTGAACCTCCAACGGATACACGAGGTTAATTTGATTCCTGAAACTCTAAGGAGTGTACGCGTATAAACTGATCCTCCCCCTTCCAACACCTTAAGAGCTTTAACTGTGTAGACTCCAGTCAACGTATGAGCATAAACTGTGTTCACACAAGTCAACGCCAGTCAACGCATTGCAAATGAGAGTCAATACCAGTCAACACATTGCAAATAAAGTTAACACCGATCAACACATTACAAAGAGAGTCAACACTGGTCAACACGTTGCAACGAAGGTCTACGTCGGTCAACGCGTCGATGATTTTCATCGAAATTAGGCTCAGGATGAGATTCCAGGTCAAAAGGATAATCTCGGGGAGCTTAATTGTGATTTAGATATGAATTCCTAATAAAGATGATCAGTTCAACATCGATTCAACAACACGAGCTAAATTTAGAAATCCACACACCAGTTTTAGTTCAAGATTTCGACAACGGTCAGACGATAAACGCAACACCTGAAGAATTTTAGCTCTTTGAAAAAATACTGAATATACTGAAAGCTGAAGAAATTAGCGAATTGAAGGCTAGACCCATCATATCCAAAGTATTATAGGCTCCTCTATAAAATTGGAACACTTTAGAGGGTGTATCTATAAGCGCCAAAAATTGCTTATAGGTTCCCGCACACAGCTCGAGATAAAGAGAAGGTGATGAACATTATTATCCCAATTAAAGAGGATCATCTGATGCTATAGAGAAGCCAACAATCATATGAATCAAGATGACGAAGCGTACGAGTCAACAAAACACATGAAACGGCAAAACAACAAAGAAACAACTCAGTTAGGAGCTGTATTTTGCCCACAGGAAGCTAAACACCATGTGTGTTTCACCCACATGGGTGAAACACCATGTGTGTTTCGCCTATATAGGTGAAACACCATTAGTGGTTCTCCCTCATGGGCAAAACACCATTTGTGTTTCACACATGTGGGCGAAACACCATTGGTATTTCACACCCGGTCAGCCTGTTTTGCCCGTTCAGCCTCCCGACGACTCGTATTTTGATAGAATTCCAAGATTTATTCATTCCAGAGCCTCTCCAACTGACTTGAAGCTATCCTTGAATGTAGAAAAGTGGTTACTAACTGAGGATAAGATCATATCGTGAATTCTTATCCTAAAACGGGGCACCCCAAGCCTATAAATACACCCCTAGGGTCCCTATGCATAGGGAGGGAATTTCGGACTTGGAGGCGAAGCCCTGATGTTTTGGAGACGAATGAGAGAAATAATTTTAGATCTTAAGGTGAGTCTTAGCAAGTTCTTCAGCACAAAGTGGAAGAGTTCGAGTGATTTGCAGCCCCCTTCATCATCTTTCACCTGTTTCCTTAAGAGCTGACTGTGTTTTGATCTTGAGAAGAGTACTTATCACATTGTTGAGATATTTACTTCAGTTCTTATTTTCTTTGTGAAACAAGATCTACCAAATCTGATACTCAGTGGTCCACGGATCAAAGAGTCCCCGGCACATGCAAAGATCCCACGCAAGCAGCGATCATTAAACGATCCTACATGTGTTTCTAGGAGATCCTATGTTTGTTTTCATTGTGTAAGAAAGTCTTATAAAAAACTAACTTTCTTTTTTGAATCTATAAGATGATAAATGTATAATGGATTCAACAATGAAAAATATTTCTGATGCAAACAGACACCAGGACCAGGGGACAGGAGTGGAGAAGCATAGCCAGTAGAGGGCACTTGAGATGATTGAACTTCAAACTCAGCCCCTCCTTCTTTATTCTTTTCTAGTAAGATCACCCAACTGTCCTACGTAGAATCCTCGCTCACTTACTCAACCAATCCATCACCTACCTCCCCGACCTCTTGGCAATGTCCTCGTCGGCCTCATCATCCTCCTCCTCCTCCTTAGCTCCACCTCCGCCACCTAGTTCAAGTCCCCCTCCCTATTCCTATATCTCTAAGAGCACCTCCAGGCAGCTAGCAACCCTTGGATCACACCTCATCTCAGTTGAAAGTTTTGCCTCAAGATAGTCATATCTCGCCTTGCGAGCCAGCGCTACCTCACCTTTCCTAAGAGCGCTATAGCGATAATCCTTAATGAACTCAAACCAATGAGCTTAAGAATTCAGATGAGTAAGGTGGTCTTAAAAAGCTCAAACATTGTGAGGGATGACTCACGATGTGTCTTAGACACCAACGTGGCCTGAGCACTCTCCTCCCGAAGAGTCTTAAGGGTCGCTCTCTCCTCCTCCAGCTCGGCTTTCAAGCATAGGCCGATATGATGGTCTGGCTCAGCTTTCTCCAAAACTAGATCCCTTTCCCGCCTCCCAAGCACGACCTCCAAGGATAAATATCTTATCCACTTATTATGTTCATGGAGTTCGTGCTTGACCTCGTCGATCTTAGCCGACTTCTAGCTATATGAAGCCTTCAAGCCGTCAATCATGTTCTCCTGCACCTCCATCTCTTGGTGCAAAATGACAAGTTCGTCCTCCTTAGCCGACAGTGACAAAAGAGTCCTTTCTAGATTGGCCCTTAGAGCCTCTGACTCCTCTAGAGGTCTGAGATAGGAAGCTCAAACTTGTTGTATCAGCCGAACATCTCCTTCTCCACCATAGCCTTACGAAGTAGGTAGCGCCTAAGGTTCATGTGAAGACTGACATTAGGAATTTCCCCCAAAAAATTTTTCATCACGAGGAAGATAGAATTTCTCCACCGCTTTCGATTGGGCGAGCCGAGACTTAAGATCCGACCCTCTCTCATTGAGATAATGAGTGGGTCTATACCTGTACTCTAGAGTTGGCTCCTTGTCATGTCAGAGACCGACTCTAGAGGACCCTATTAATAGCATCATCTATCTATCCCACTTCTATGGCTTGATCTCATCGATGCAATGAGGATATGGTCATCCCACTTCCTCAGAGGAGGGCACCCCCTTTTTAGTCGACTCCTTCCCTTAGCGGGGGGTTAACTTGGTGAAAATATCTAGAGCCCTTTCACCACCGCCTTGGGTCTCAGTCTCCACTTGAATCTTATCTCCCTTAAGGCCCTCAGCTTTGGCCTCCGCCACCCGATGGTTAACTCTCTATTCTTGCACTAGGACCTATTGTCGACATGGATGACTTCGACCTCCGCCACCTTGACCGTCTTCTTAGATCCTTGACTATCCACCCTCTTTAGCCTTTTCCTCTTCTCAACTTAAGTAGTCGCATACTTCGACCAAGCTAATCAAGCAGTTATCTTGGCCGCATGAGATTGAACCTCTGTCACCTCCTCAGGGACCAGATCCTGACGAAGGCACTTCACCGGCCTTTTCGAAGGTACTTTGTGGGGCCCCTCCTGAGTTTTAATAGGTGGAGCCATCTACACGTCGGTGGGTTCCTTTGAATCCAAAGTCAGCATTGCTGCCTTCCTATTATCCTTAGCTGAAGGAGGCACGGAGGAGATACTGACTACTCGCAAGACCAAGTTGTCAAGAAAGGCTTTCATCTTACGAGAACCCGTGTATGCCTTAATCGTCTCTAGCACATGTATCTCAGCATGAGACATTGGCCCCACCTCTAGAGCCTCTCTAGAGATCTAGGGCCAGTTAGAGTAGCCCAAGTTGGAGTCATCTCCCGAGACCCATATAAACCTCTTCATCCAGTCCTTGTTCGACTCAAGAGGGTCAGCAATTATCTTGTACCCCCTAGTACCTGAAGATGAAATTGAGCCTTAACTTGATGCACCTTGACACTAACAAGGTTGCCAAGCAAGTTTAAGGTTGGTTCGACTCATAACCAATGACTAATGACAACGAATACTACGAGGGTAGCAATCAAATTCGGATTAATATTCATCAGCGATATCCTCAAGGCCTTAAAAACACGAAGGAAGAAAGGATACAAGAGCAGGCGTAAATCATATTCCAAATGCTTCACGTATACCTGAGTCTGACTTGCATTGAGGTCAAAAATTGCCTGTGACTTCTCTGGCGCCATCAAGGTGAATGATCGAGGAATGTCAAACTTCTTGTACAGCGCCCCCAGCTGTGATAAGGTCACCTTGGAGTGAAAGTTCTCTAACCGGCCTTGTCAAACTCTAATAGCAGAAGCCACCATTAGAACTGTTTTAGAGATTACCAGAGAATATTAATGATTAGAATTTATCAACGATTAAGATTTAGAAATCCTCAAAAGCAATAACCTCCCTCTTATTGCAATAACCATATATGTAGGCATAGAAATTAAAAATTATCAAAATCGCAATGGTCGACTACTTGCTTAACCAATGGTGGAGATCAATCTTGGAATTCAAAGCAATTACTCCAGAATCGAGGCACCCCTTGTCTAAATCTGTCCACAATCATGCATGAAAAACGAAGCGACAGGAAATAAGAATTATACCTTAATGACAACACTGTTACATCAGAAAATACTATTTAATCTTCTACCTACACTCAGCTAGCCGAGTTCAAGTGGAAGGGGGCCATCTGTTATATTCTAAAAAATCACTAAGTGCTAATCTCCCTAGAGAAGCTAGCATGTGTCCCAATCCTCGCTAATCAAAAGAATTGAGGCCAAGATGACTCAAAATACTCCTAGGCCAAACTTATGGGCCAACTATTGTCGGCCACCTCACCCGATTAACGGTACGAACAACCCGCATTCGACCTACTGTGTTAGCCGACAACTTGTGTAGCCGAGTCAAAAGGTGGTACTTGTTGGCCACCTCACCTGATTGGCCTTACAAACAACCTACACTCAGCCTATTGTGTTAGTCAAAAACTTGTGTAGCCAAGTCAAAAGGTGGTACTTATAGGCCACCTCACCTGATCGACCCTATGAGCAACCCGCACTCAACCTACTATGTCAGCTGACAACTTGTGAGGCTGACTAAAAAGGTGGTGCTTCTTGGCCCTTGATCAAACAAATCGAGAGACGGCCATTACCTTGTACCCATTGCCAGCCAATTGCTCTCGCATTAACTGCTTTGATAAAATCATCATTACTCTAGCCCCAATAGTCTTTATGATTCATCAAACCCAGCCAGCTCCAAGCATCGACTGGCATTCCCTCATTAAATGTCAAGATGACTCATCTTCTTCCATAGCCGACACCTGGAAGGTATCTACCGACTCAGCAGCCTGACTAGACTAACCTGAAGTTACCTTCCTACCTCTCTAATCCATGATAGAAGAGAACTACACTGTATAGGGTAACTTCTTCTTTTTTTGGCAACTTTGAATAACTACCTATATAATTGGTCTTTCATTTTCCCACTAAAAATCAAAATACTAACTTGATCGTCAGAGGAACAACCAGAGAACCAACTCCGCCCTATTACAAATTTTTTATGTGCAAGGAAGAACAACGAGCTGTGAAACCAGTCATGTGAAGGAGTTTGAGGATCCTAAACACTCTCATAACTCTGATATAATCCCCTGTTTCATAACTGACATCAACAGTAATTAGAATTTAGTAATACAATATAATAATTTATAATATTATAAATATTAAAGTTAAATTACTTGGATAAGTTAATTTAGATTTGTTTAAAATATAAGCATTTAATAAGGCACCAGATCATTAGTTGTCCCCCTTAAATTGTTCCATCTCATTTGCAAGTTGTCCTAGTATTCAAAATTATCCTACTTTATTCCACTAAATTAACCCATTGGAATAAAATTATACAATAGGGATAACTGTCCTATTTGGCCCCAGTTAGTCCTAATGAATAACCTTGAGAAAAGATCACAAAGTTTTACATCAATAAAACTAATATATACAAAGGTTCAGTGCACAAGGCTCCCACTATTATGAACTCTAAAGAAGATCATACATATGCAGTTCAACTGAAGTGATAATTAAAAAAGAATTAAAGATAGAAAAAATGGTGCATCTAATGAAAAAAATAAGAGAAGATTTTAGAAAATTACGAACGTGGTTTGTTATTGTTGACTCTTTTTATATGATCCAAATAGGACATTTCCTAAAATCGAACGAAACTATTAAATTAGCTAGTCTAGTCTGTTTAATTAGTTCAGAATGATTAATGCTCATCTTAACGAAGAAGAATATAAAGCAAATAATGTCCAAAATATATTATTCGTGTATCAGGTGTCAATTTAAATCAATTGATGACAATTATTGTAGTTTAGTGAAATAATTTTCAAAAGACTAATAACTGAAGTAAAAGAAATCAAAACTACTTCATATACTTTTAAGCAAAATAACCTATTTTTCCTTCAAAAATACCTACTTCTTGTACATTCTTAAATGTTGATGAGGAGGTTGCATGGCTCCCCCTATTTTTTGACATCATTTCTGCCTCTTAAAGTTTTATCAACTAATTTCTAAAATGTTTGGAACAATAGAAAATATTACTTCAACTACTTATTTTATAATTCTGGGAGTTACTTTTTCTGATATACTTATTACTGATGTGTAGCGAAGATAATATCGAGATTGCAAGTGCACAATCAAGTTACAATATAGTTACAATGTCGATACCACCAGAAAGGTGTGTAGGAAATATTCTAAGTTAGATCCTAGAGTTGTGTATAGATAATTAAGAGTGAAAATATGGAAAGATTAAGAGAGTGTGTGATTATTTATAAATAAAAGAAAACTAGAAGAAGAGGGGAGAAAGAGAGTGGACAAATAAAAGGAAATAAAGAATAACAATGAGAAGAAATAACGAAAACTAGAAAAGAAAAAAAATTAAGACTAGAAAAACTAACCACAAAGAGGAAAAATCAAAATAAGTAAAATATGGACGAAATCAAGAGAAAAGGTGGGAATCTAGAATTAAATCTACTAGTTGATTTTATTTGGGATTTATGAACTACTCTCTCTTTTATCACATTTTACTTAGATTTATTAAACATAGACTATCAAACCACTTAACGAAAGCATAACCCATTAAATTATAATCCAAGCGAAATCTTCATTCATGAAATGAACAGCCAACTAGATAGTAATTTTGAAATTCATAAGCATAACCTAACAAACCACTCAAGATAAGTATAGATTATCAAATTCTTCTTCTACCAATCAGTTCTTTAGTTGATTATCCTAAACTTAGTCATTTTGAGTATAAAAGAGCAATCCATAAATTATAAAAGAAATCAAATAAGTTTTATATAATTCTAGAATTCCTACAAGATTTAGTTATGTATTTTGAAAAATAAAAATAAGAAAATAGAATCTAGGCTAGAAAGCATAAAAGAAAGCAAATAAAAATATAAAACAACTATAAAAATAACAAAAATAACAAGAAAATAAAAATCTAAATTGTGTGCATAAAAGAAATCTAACTAACAAATATAAAAGAGTATAAAACTAAATCTATACTAGAAAGAAAAATACAAAATATAAGTTCTACCAAGCATAAATATAAACAACAAAAGTAAAAGAGCCTGAAATTAAATCTAAGCTATAATACATGAAATTAATCTACTCTACCAATACAAAAATAAAGAGAAAATAAAAACTTACATTATGAGGGGGTGGCCTCTTGAAAGCAAATATTCATCCTCGTCTTCATCAACAAAGAATAAGAAAAAAATTTAATAGGTGGAGAAAAAGTATTTTGTATTAATTATAAATAATGTTTACAATTTTGGAAGGTTATCTCAATTAAAAGTAATACTCCTTTCCAAATAGAGATTATTACAAATTTTTTTATACTCAACCCCCTCACCCTCTACCCCTATTTATAGGCTACAACAATTAACAAGAGCTCTTGGATTAGACTTGGGCTCCAAGGAATTAATCTCAACCATTTATTATTTTAGTTATGATCTAATCAATTGACTAATTGGTTGGCCAATCGGTTTGTTGACTGATTGGCCAATCGGTTAGTGGACCGATTGGTTTATAACTAAGTGTAAAATTTATTGACTTGTTGACCCAATTTCTTCTTAGCTCCTTGGGCTTTTGTATGCCTCCTCTTGGATTGATATTAAGCTTCAATAGATGGTAGAAAAATAAGAAAGTAAGGTTCTTTTAGGCACTTATTCATTAACTCTCCGTTAATCTGTAAAATAAGATAAAACATGTTATTAATGATATATTTATTCAAATAAAATAGATAATAATGGCATAAAAGTGTAATAAAATATGATGATCAAATTCTCCCACACCTAAACTTTTGCTAATCCTCTAACAAAGAAAGAAAATGAAAAGGAAAGAAAAAAAAATTTTAACTCACTTTCACAAGAATCACGGTTGATTTAGTACATACAACAAGCCTTTAAACCCCTAGTTTATCCTAGAGGATGAATTGTAGTCTCATGAGAGTTTGTAGTGAATTTAAGTATAAAATTCAATCAACTTACTAATTTGAAGAAGTCAATGTATAATTAATTCACTTGATATATTTAAACATTCTAATTGATTTTAGTTTTTACTCATGAAAATATTTTTATGTATAATTTTAAAGTAAATCTTTTCATTATAGTTATACAAAACAAAGTCTAACTTAGAAGTTTAATTAAAAGTTAAAAAACAACATGCTAGCTCTTTGTTTCAAATAATTTTCAAGTCTCTCGATCAAGTTATATTTCAAGTACACGTGCGCGCGCATACACACACACACAGACACACATATATTATTAGTATTTTTTTAACACTCTTTATTCCTTGATGATTTTGTTCTACTTTATCGGCCTTTCTAAGTGACCGTTTAATAGGTTTTGGGCCAATAAATCTCAACCCAATTGCGCTCAGGTCATTAAATATAGAAATACTCCTCAGGCCTAATTACTTGGTCACCTTAGGTTTAGTAAGATGGAACCACATTGGAATTGAAGAGATTTTTTGTGCCCTTTTTTTGCACTCTTCTTTTACAAAGTTAGTTTTTTAATATATATTTGTGTGTGTGTGTGTATATATGTGTGTGTATCTTAAAAAATATTTAGATCAAGATAACTTAAAAATAATTTTCCCTCTAAGACAAGCATTTAAAAATTTATTACTCTAGTTAAAAGTTCAAGTTAAGACTTTAGTGAAACATACTACTTTAAAAATTATTTTTTAATTAACTTTATCAAGTTGGCAAGTAAAAATATTTTTAAGGGAAAGAAAAGACAAGAAAATATGAAATAAAAAGAAGAAAAACTAATAAAATAAATAGAAAATATGACTAGTCCCTACCTCGACACCTAAATTTTGCATTATTCTTAATGCAAACTCTATGATGCATAAAGTAAAGTAGATAGAAAATAAAGCACTTATATTTATTCGGTCAACCTAGAACAATGATAAAATGATAAAAACCTGTAATTACCTTTGGTATGAGGGAGGGTATAGTCAAATTTTTTTATTTTTCTCTTTTTTCTTTTATTTTCTTCATCATTTTTTCTTATTTTTTATCTCTTTTGTTTTTCTTTTTTTCCTTTTTTCATTTTCTTGTATTTTTTCAATAGAGCAAGAAACTTTCAATTGAGAGAAAAATAATTTCTTTTTGTTGTTATCTTGAGAAAACGAGTAATGATGTAGAATAAAATATTGAAAATAAAAACTCATATTCTACATCAAATCCTACTATATTAATAAAAATCCTACTTGAATTTTAAACAAGCCTAAAATGATAAACTCAATTATGTTCTTAAGTTCTATATATTCAGAGGTTTTTAAAGATTTTGCAACATTTGAAGATAGGTAGATAGAGGTTTATGCATTTTAAACTTTTGGTGTTGTTTAAATAAAAAACCAAGTCACAGATTTAGACTCAGGTTCCTCATGAATGAAAGTTTATCCTAACAGAACAATATCTTCTTTAAAATTTTACTCAAACACAAGATTCATGGTTGAGGTATGATAAGCTGGTTATTCTATATTTTCCAAGTACCTATGCTCATCAATAAAAAGCTCTTCAAAGTTGAGATCAGTGAAACTGTTTCAGACTCAGTACTCTTCTTCTTAAATACTAGTTCTAATTCTAACTCCTCTAGTATCTTGGGCTCCTCATCAAAGGTCTCCTCAAAACTCGGGTCTGACTCACTCTCTTCTTCTAGCTCAACAGTTATTTTCCTAAACAACAGCTTCATTTGACCAGTTCTACAATTGATTAGAGCATTAGAAGTGGCTAAGAACAGACTTTTTAAAATGACAGGTATGTGACCTTTATGATTGAAAACAGACTGCATTTTCAAGACTATAAATCCACTGAGAAAATAAACTCCCTAACCTTAATCAGAACATCCTCTATCTCTCTCATGGGGACTTTGATATATCTGTTAGCTAACTATAAAGTGCATTTGGTTAGTTTAAGTTCTCCTACAACAAGTTGGTGATAGACCAAATAAGGAAGCAAATTGACATTAGTCCCAAAGTCTAAAAGTGTATTATTAATGAAGGTATTTCTATGACACACGAGATATTAATAAAAACAACTAGAATCCTTATGTTTTAAAGGTATGAGCTTTAAGAGTATGTCACTGATATTGATAGCCAAAAAGACTTTCTTTAGAATATTTATTGTTCTCTTCTTAGTGCAAAAATCCTTCAAAAATTTTGCATAGAAGGGGATTTGTTGGATGTCATCCAAAAGAGGGGTGTTGACCTTGACCTACTTAAAGGTTTCTAAGATTTTCTCAATCTGAGAGGAGTTTTTCCTAGGCCTGAGTCTATCTGGGAAGGGAGCAACTAGTTTAAACCTTTTAAAATTGAGCTTAGATTCGGGTTTAGGTTCTTGGTCATCGAAAGGAGATGGTTGTTGAATAGAATTATCAGAAGGAGAAAGAGTTTATTCAGGTTCAGGTATTTGACTCAAAAATATCCTAACTTGACTATTGACCTTTTTTCCTAACCGTAATGAATGGATTGTATTCACTTGAGCTTGGTAAGTAAAATTGACACAATATTCTTAGGGTTTGCAACAGGTTGACTGGAAATTTTTTCCATCTCTTTTTCACTCCCAGTGGAAACTGACTTTGCTAAAGAAAAAGCCTTTATTGCAGCTAAATATCCCATGGCGTTAATAATTGACCGAGTTGAGTTTCTAACCTAACTATGGCTTGAGTGTTAGAATTGAGTACTTGTTCGCATGAAGGAATTTAGAGTGTTGGATGTCTGAGTCATCATGTTGGCAGTCTATGTGGAAGTTGTAATCATAGCCTCTAAAATTTTTTAAGACACTAAAACATTTCTCATAGTTAGAACTTAGAGGAATCAGATTCATCGACTGATTTGAAAGCGACTTATTCTAGTATGCAAGATTGTGTTGTAAAAATTATTTGGTGTATTGAATAGAATTGTGTTTCCTTTATAAAATTGTGGAGTTGAAGAGGGAGTCAAATTTTAATTTTCAAAGAAGTTTTTCTAATTCCATGCAAAATTTGGATGATTTCTCTAACCTGTATTATAGGTCGGAGAAAATGGATCATTTATAGGATGCTTGAATACAGTGTTTACCTGACCTAGTGGTTGATTGTTTTCTAAGAGAGGATATTCCTATGAAACATGGGTTCGATATAGGCAATTATGACATCCTGGGACAGAAACTTGGTTGATTTAAGTTGGAGCTCGTTCTTCGATTTCTAGGTCCTCTAGCCTACATAGGATTGTAGTCATCTTTGTTTCAGAGGCTGTGTTTGACTCTAAGGAACGACCACTAGATTAGGTTAGGGGAAGTGATGAAATACTTTCATCACAGTGTTCCCATTGTATTGCTTTCTCAAATAAACTATCTACAAATTTCCAAGTTTCATCAGCATTTTTCTTCTTAAAATCCCCTTAACTCATATATTCTAAGAAAGTTTTTGAGAATGATTTGGTATAATTGCCACTTTTCTAGACCATGGTGAGGATATTGGATAAGAAGATCCTTAAACCTATGAAAATGCTTCCAAAAAGCTCCCCTAGAACTATCTTAAAACTTTAAATATTGCTTCTAAGATTAACCATTTTATGAATAGGGAAATTTTTCTTTAGAAAAAGGCAACAAATTCATCTCTGGTTGAAATAGAATTCATGGGTAAGCTATATTGTCCTTTCTTGGCTTTGTTCTTAAGGGTAAATGAGATAAATCTAAGCTTAATCACATTCTTAGATAGTACCTTAATCTTAATCATAAGACAAACTTCCTTCAATTCAGAGATCAAAATGTAAGCATTTCGGTTTCATTTCCTAAGAATTCTGGAAGCATGTTTATAAAGTGCGGTCTAAAATCTAAATTAGCTACATTAACATCGGGTAGCCTCTTACAATATGCGATTACATTCCTAGTGGGATAACACATATTTTGAAGAACGAGTCGATTAGGATTAGCAATTTCTTTGGTTTCAATGGGTTGAACATGGATTAAACAATTGATATCATCCTTAATTCAAACCCACGCATACTAAGACAAATTATTTTGAATTTTTTTAACTGAAATGGAAATTAGGAAAAAGATCTAATAGAAATAATAGTTAGTTAAGTTTTCTATTCTTTTTCTCTTTTTTTAAGGAAAAACTAAAAGACATAAAAGATTAACGAGAGAGAAGAAGAAAGAAAACTTAACTAAAACTGATCAAGAGTAACCACTTGGAAACAGTCACCTTAATTCTAGGATTAAAACCTAGAATCAACTAGACCAGCATTAAAACCTAGACTCAACTAGACCAGCTCCTAAGCAAAAACTCCTTGAGTGAAAAGATTAAAGTTTACTCGGTCAATTAGACAGGTAAGGATAGTACTAGAGGGAGGCCAAAGACCAATTAAATACCTCATTTCTTACAGAGCACTTTACGCAACCCCTAAACCTTACCTTAGACACCAACGATTTTAAGTAAACTTAAATCGTTTCACTTAAAGATTTCTTGTTCCTTAATGAGCTCGAGTCCTTAGAGGCCAACATTTAATGAGCTTTAAAGGCTTGGATTTGTGTAGTGAGAAATTAGTTATTTGTGGGCTAAGGAAATGGTGAAAAAATTCCTCACCTTATCTTACTTAGAGAGTGTTACCCTAAAGAGTATTTTCAAGTAAGTGCTCAAATCAAAATTCTCAAATTATTTTGGTGAATTTCTACTACTATATGCAATGCAACATTAGAAATTAAAAGCAACTATAAAGGATGCACAAAATAGAATCTTTTTGTTTCTTAATTAGGATTAACAATCAAACAAATGTAAAAAAAGAGCTCTTATTTGAATTTATTATCTTGTTATTAGTTGTTTAAGTAGAGGGTGGATTTTATTAGGGTCGACAAAAGAAATTTTTTAATTTTATTTCACCAAATCTAATTGTCTCTATTGTGAGAAACTAACTAATGGGGTGGAATTGAATATATTAAAAAATGACTTACATTTTAAAGAAAAAGAACTGGATAGGCTATACTTATTTTAAATGATTTGATAGTTTATTCTTTTTCAGTTCTAGAGTTACTATCTAGTTATTTATTTCATTTTATGAAAGATAATATTACTTGAATATGTTTTGATAGATTATGCTTATTTCGAATAATTTGATAGTCTATGCTTAAAATTTTTAAGTAATATGAGATTTAAAACAGAGTAGTTCTTAAATCTAAATTTAGATTAACTAGTGGATTCAATTCTAAATTCCTATTCTTATCACTTATTTTCCTTCATCTTTTTGTTTGCTTCTTCTTTTGGTTTTATTCTATTTTTGATTTTTTCATTTGTTTCTTCTTTTTCTCTTATTCTCTCCTCTCATTTTAGCCTTTTATTTACAATAACCCACACCAAGCTAATATCCACACACTCTATTTTCTTTCATATTTCAAGAGCTACTTTAAAAATTTCTTTCTAATACACTCCTTCCTCGTGGGATTAACATTTATATATACTATATCTTGATTTTGGTACACTTACAATGTTTCATTTTTATTTGTATCATTGCTCATCAGGAAAATAACAATTTATCAGAACATTGGGTGTTGGTGCGTTAAGGAGCTTAGACAAATGATCTGCTACATGATTATTTGCACCTTTTTTATCAAGAATTTTCAAATCGAACTCTTGGAGCAAGAGTATCCATCTAATGAGTAGTGCTTTGTCATTTTTAATGAACAAAAGATACTTTAGCGTGGTATGATCAGTGTAAATCTTGATAATAGACCTAATCAGATAGGACCTAAATTTCTCTAAGGCAAGAACAATAGATAAAACTCATTCTTATTGACAAAGTAGTTTTGATGTGCATCATTCACTATCCTACTAGCATAGTAGATCACACGAGGCTTTCCCTCTATCTATTATCCTAAGGTAGCCCTAATTGTAAAATCAGATGCCTCACACATTAACTCAAATGGTAGGGTCAAATTAGGTGAATGAATACTAGGAGTTGTGGTTAATTCCTTCTTCAAGTGATTAAATGCCATAAGGCATTTAGGAGAGAATTCAAAGAGTGTATCCTTAGGTAAAAGATTGGTCAAAGACCTAGTAATTTTTCTAAAATCTTTGACAAAAAGTCTATAGAAACTAACGTGACTAAGGAATGATCTGACATCCGTAAAAAAAATTTAGGGGGGGGGGTGGAGGTTGGAAATGAGATCTACCTTAGCTTTGTCTACTTCCATTCCCTTGTTGGAAACTACGTTTCCTAAGATAATTCCTGTTTGACCATGAAGTAACATTTTTTCCACTTGAGAGTCAGATTTTTCTCCCTACGTAGAGCTAGGTCAAGTTTTAGATGATGCAAACACTAAAAAAATTCTCTCATCAAAGATTGAAAAGTCATCCATGAAAAAATCTAAGCACTTAACAATGTCGAAGAAGATGCTAATCGTACACCATTAGAATATGGTGAATGTAATGCACAACCCAAAAGGCATGCATCGGTAAGTGAAGGTTCTATGTGGGCATGGAAAGTGGTTATTTCCTGATCTTCAGGAGCAATGGGAATCTGGCTGTAACCTAAATATCCATCTAAGAAACAATAGAACTTATGTTTCTAGTATTAATTCTAAACTCCTCTAGACAACTTCTAACTAAAAACTCCTTCAGACCAAACCAAATCCTAGTGCGCTTAGTCAGTTGGTCAAGTAAAAGTAAGTCTAGATGGGGCTCTTCTTGAACGTGATTCAGATGTTGTTATGGTGGATTTAATCACCTAAGTGCAACCATTTACTAGCAACAGACATGTGTACTTCCGCATGCAATGCCCCAATCAAATTGGCGGCCTAAGACCAATAAGGGTTTCAACTTAGCCGACTCGTCGAGTTAACACTCCTTCATGTCCACTTGAAAGGTGGTACTAGTCGACCCTCTTGTCGAAGGTGACTCGCAACGAGCCCACTCGACCAGCTATTCGACACCTCGCGGGGACGACTCGAAAGGCATTACTTCTCAGCGAAGCCAAAAGACGACTTTAGCCTCAAGCCTTTCCCACTGACAACGTGTTAGCATCATATTTAAAGCATGGCAGGCACATCATGCTGCCCTGATAGCATTCATGACTCATCGGACAACATAAGCACAGCCATGCTCCCGATCACTTCTTGTATAATACTGAGGTGATCTCTCCTCCAATCGCCAGTTGACACCTGTAAAGTAGGAGCTGACTCAGCCGTCAGCCCATGCTTCTTTAATGTTATCCTGTGCTTGGCCATAATGATGGTTCTACCCCTTGTACCACTAGTATAAATAGGGACATTATTCTAAATACCAAGGTAACACAAAAAATGCCATTTCGGAGCTACTTTTGCTAATCCTACTGCATACACATCAAAACTAAAATAGTTCTTCACTTTCCCCACTCAAGCTTACTCTTGATCGTCAGAGGAACCATGAGGGAACTAGTCCCCATCCTCTCACGAGTTTCTATATGTGTAGACTTTTCAGCCACTCAGCTCAGAATTGGATATTCGGAGAATAAAGCGGCCCCCTCATCAACTTCACCCCAATCTAAATACGGATATAATTGAATGTGTGATCACTTAACATCAATAGTTTGGCATCCACCATGAGGCATCTTTCTTTTTTTTAGAAAACATGTCTAGTTCTGAGCATGGGTCTAATTAGTTTCACCTTATAGAACCTCATTAGAGCTATGTTACTCGAGCCCAGCTTGAAGAAACAGCTCAGAAGATTTCCCAATCTCTCCAGGAGCAATTCGCTACATTTACTAGTGGACTCCTTAGCCGGCTTTCACAGCCACAGCAAGCTACCTTAGCTTTTCCCCCACCTTCTGGAGACCTACGGTTAAAGACTCACCCTCCTTCCAGAGCACAACAAGTAGTCCCGCCTCGGACTCCTCATGCTGCTACTAAGCAGCTAGGGGATCAGGTTGAGTACGTGATCCTCCCACCTCATCCATTGACTCGCCCCAGAGAGCCTCGCTGACATCTTCTTTCTCATCAAGAAATCACCAGCAAGAGTACCGGTCCTAGTTACCTTGGGGACCGCTGTCACGCCCCGCTTCCCAAAATACCAGGGAATCGGAACGTGAACAAGCCCGCGACGTATTAGACTGAGGAGAGATAAGTGCTAGACCTCTTCTTCTCAATCTAATACGCTAAGCGTCTGGAAATAAAACAAAGCGAAGTCACAAGTCCCCGATCACAGATAGCAAGAATATAAAGACAACTCAGAATAAGGTAGTACATATCACAAATGAATATCATCCAAGACATAAAATACGGGTCAAACATGCCCTTATACAAGACTATCTGAACGAAATACTAAAATATAAAATACAATGATCCAGCGGAAAGAAATGCTATAAAAAGAA